>PVHX01002329.1:96419-124909 GCA_004024805.1 Geosciurus inauris
CCCCCCCCCCCCCCCCCCCCCCCCCCCCCCCCCCCCCCCGCCCCGATCAATCACCAACACACACAGTGTCGAGCGCAGTCGGTTTTAGTGGTTTTCTTTAATCCTGCTCTGCACTTCTTTCTCATTTACTACACGGGATATTATAAAGAATAAATAGCAGATACTCTTAATTTACAATGATTAGTCATTCCATTTGTTCTCTATATTTACAATAGCTGTAAAATAACATTGAACTCTATAGCTTCTTCGAGGTCCAAGGAAAATCAAAACACTTTCCGAAGAATGGAAAATAGCTTTTAAAAAGTCCTTCTACAAAAGTCCCCCCCTCTCTTTGTACTTTAAGAAAAAATAACTTTTCCCCCCTGCTTCGCCATGCGAAGGGCACTGGAATATAAATAGCAGGTTAACATTATTAGCAACAACCAGAATAAGTCTCTCTTTTCTCTGTTCTTTTTTTTCCTTTTGCTTTTTTTTTTTTAAAAATACAGTAGAAGCCGGTAACTTTTAACGTATAATACTGACCTTTTAATAAGTAAATTAAAACTGGGACCGTATATACACACACATATACATTCCTACACAGTTAAACAGTGCATTACATGAACCAGAAAGCTATGTCTCTGTAGCCAAAAAAAAAAAAAAAAAAAAAAAAAAAAAAAGTTCATTGAAAACCCTCGCTAGAGGGTGGTGGAACTGGTTGGAGTCGGTGTAGGTGGCGTCAGTGGAGATCGATCAAGTGTCCGGGTGCGGGCAGGGGGCCCCCGAGTTCTAGCACGAGCACTTGCACTCGGAAATGATGGGGTACTGGATGGGAATCCAGCCGCAGCGCTGGCCCCCGCGCCGCTGACAGCGCCACCGCAGCACCGTGAGGTGCACGGACTTGGACGGCTTGCACACCATGCCCTCGGGCACAGAGCACGAGCGCTTACTGAAGCAGCTGCCCACCTTCACGTAGCGCGGCCAAAAGCGGCTGCCTAGGTCGTTCCACGCGTACAGCACCGGGCAGAAGGTCTGCGACCACAGCCACATCTGTAACTTCCTCCGCAGCTTCTTGCTCAGGCGCTGCTTCTTGCCCTGGGCCAAGCCCTCGGAGAACTCCAGCCCTTTGATCTCGCTCGGCATGGCCCCCGACGGCCGCTGCCGCAGCAGCTGGTCCAGCTCCGCCAGGTCCTCGGCTCCTCCAGCCGCTCCCCCACCCCCGCCGGGTCGGTCCTCAGGGGGAGAGGTGGCCATGAAGCCCGGGTCATAGTGGCCCCCGAGCAGCGAGCGCAGCAGCGTCTCGTTCAGATCCTTTTCCTTGGGGTCAAAGATAGGGTCCGGGTGTTCGATGAGGTCCACCAGGGGCAGGTTGTCGCTGGGAGCTGGGCGGATGTGAAGATAGTGCTGGCCGCCGGCCGGTGCCGCCCGCAGCCCCAGGACCACCACCAGGGCGTAGAGGGTGACCCCCAGGCTGGGGCAGCGCTCCATGCCTCCGGCGCGCGCCCGGGGCTGCAGCTTCGTCCCGCGTCCCCGGAGGAGAGCACGCTGAGCCCGCGGCGCCGCCGCGCTCCCCCGTCTCTCCGGAGGCGGCTCACCCGAGGCTGGGCAGGCGCAGGGCCGGCAGCATGAGCCGCGAGCAGAGCCTTTGCGCAGCGCCGGCTCCCACTGGGGTGGAAAAAAGGCACACGAGTTGGCCACAACTCCTCTCTCGGGTCTATTCGGGAAGGCGGCCGCGGCGGGGCATCCGAAATTACTCCAGGGCGACCGCGGGGCGCTGGGGGCGCCGGCTCCTCGCTGCCTTCCCGGGCCGGCGGCGGCGCTGGGCGCGTGGACGAGCCGCTCTCCCCTCCTCCTCCTCTCGCTGCTCCTCGTTCAGCCGCTGTGTGCAGCGCTGCTGGCCGAGCGGGTCCTGGGGCACTTCCCTCCGCCTGCTCCGGGCTCCGCGGCCGGCTCTGCCCGGCGGACTCCAGCGGCGGCGGCGGCGGCGGCGTCCGCGCACGTTGGCACCGGTTTGTCTGTCTCGCAGGGTCCAAGCCTTTAAATTTCCTGCACTTTCAGCTCCATCACCATGGAAACCACTGACTCTCTCGGCGTTGCCCCCTCCCCCTCCTTCCCCCCAAACAACAACCCCACCCCCCACTTCTCCACCCCCGAGGAGCCGGAGCAGCACAAGCTCCGGGGGAAGCCGCCCGCACTCGCCGCGGAGGCGGCGGCGGCGGCTTCGGCAGCGCCCAGGGCTGTGCCCCGCCGGACCCAGATGCCCCGGGAAGCCGACAGTCCGGCTGCCCGCCGGAGCTCACAGGCGGCGGCGGCGACGGCGGCGGCGGCGGCAGCGGCAGCGGCGGTGGCGGCGGCGGTGGCGCTTGGCAGGTCTCCGCGCAATTTTCTCTCTCCCCCACCACCCACCCCCCTTCTCCTCCTCCTGCAAAATGCACCGCCCCCCTCCTTTCTCCTGGAGCAATGCAACTGGGGCTCTAGGCGCCCCGCCAGGGCCAGTCCCGGGGAAAGCTCGCGGCGGCGCTGGAGCCGGGCTGAAGGGTGCAGGGCCTGTGTTGGGGGTGCTCGAGTTGGGGTGGGGGCTCTCACTAGCTGGGTGCTTTGCACTGGGAGGGGAGCGGCGTGGAGGTGCCGGGGGCTCGTTTCTCAGTGCAGTTCTAAGCAAGAAATTTCTCCTTGTGCATGAAGCTTTTTCCCCGGGTGCGTCTCGCCTTCCTCTCTCCGGCTCGGCTTAAGTCCCCTCCCCCCAAAACACATATACACACCACACGCACCCCGCCAGCACACAGCGTCCCCCTCCCCATGCGCCGGGGGAGTCCAAGAGCCGCAGTGTTGCGCAGCGTGATGTAATTCCTAGGAAGCGCTCCTGCCAGTCTGTCCCCGGGCCCACGAGGGGGGTTCGCTCCTCACCCTCCTCCTCCTCCTTGGCCGGGTCCTGCACCCTGAGTGGCCGAGCCACAGGGGCGCGTCCGGCTTGCCTGCGGCTCCCCTAGCCCGCCCGGCTTCGTACCTCGGTCACTCGTCTCCCTAGGGGCGGCGCGCCCTCTGCTGGCCTATTGCAAGCCCTACACGTGGTGCTGGAGGGGTGGCCCAGGGAAGTGGGTTTTGTCCTGTCTGCCCACTCTGTGTAGCTGGGTTTGTGCTTCTGTGTCATTATCATTTGTGTGTGTCTGCATTTGCTGATCGGCACGTTCCAGTTCTGCATGTTTTCTCAAAGCTCTCCAGGCCCTCGGTGTAAACAAATTTCTTGAGATTCCTCTCCAAGCCCCTCAAATTTCATAAGAATACATGCTGCATCTTTTGCCCTGGGTAAATCGGCCTCAGTGGACAGAGTGGGGACCAGAGACTTAAAAGATGAACTGGCAGTAGGGGACCTGAGTTCTGGCTATGGTCCACCCTGATATAACTATGCTGACCTTGGACAAGTCACTTTTGTGGAATTGTAAATCTTAGTTTGGGAGTTAGTGACATAACTATGTTTTGTGATTTTAAATAAACCTGTGTGATGCTTTCTTTTTCAGAAGCAATTCCCTTTGATGGAAGATGGGTACTGAATGACACCGCCATTGAATGAAGAGATGAATCTAAGCTTCAAAACCCAAATTCACTTTCCTTTGTGGTAGATGTGATTGGAGTCTGGGATGAGCTGGAGAATAGAGAATTGGAGTGGATGACTTGGGCATTCTCTAGGATTCCATAGAGTGGGAGTTAGGAAGTCCTAATGTGACAACCTTAATCACCTTACTTTCTTTCCCCAAAGATCTGGCTTTTCCTTTCAACCTGCCCCCATTCCCCCCAAATCATCTGTCTAAGGAAGAAAGACTGTGTGGTACAGTTGGGAGGGATGACCAGTTTCATTTGAAAATATTTTCTTTAACTCTGAAGTCTAGACAACTAGTAGAATTAGACTAAAAAGGCACCGCCCAAAAGAAGATCTTGCTTTTATGACTGCTGGAGATAAGAACAACCCATTGGTTGTTGGAATTGGCACCTGGCACACAGCAGGCTCTTTAACCACACTATTTTTGATGTGTTTTGGGGAGGCTCAGTATTAGTTTGTTGTCTTATGAAGATTAACTGTTTAGAGCAATTTTGTTGCTGCTGTGAATTAACCAAGAAAATAATTTTTCAGTAAAGAGTACAGAAGCTAAATTCTGAGAGCTAAACCATCTCTTGAGATGGTTACTTTCCAGTTAGTGGTATTTTATTGTGTTATTTTTTGTTTTATCAATCTCCCTCTTGTCTGCTTCACCTCAACTCAGATCCTTTGGTCAAAGACTGGGTAGATTTGACTGAACAAGAAAAAAGGGAATGAAAAACAAACCATGTTTCAGAATAGACTGGGGGACCTGTTCATGGAGAGCCCAAGGGATGAAGATTAGGGGAAGAACAGAAAGGAGGAAAATCTCATAGTTATTCTCTACCCTCTAAGGTTTTTGCAGTCCAGTCAGAGGAGAGATGACCAGCATAGGAATATTAAAAGGGCATGGAAAAAATTATAAATCTCTATGGACTGATGTGGTATACCTTTTTTTAACCCATGGCCTCTTTTGATAAATATAACATGCTCTTCTTTGAATGTTGTCTGAAATTTTATAATATATTATGATGACCCAAAAGAAGTCAAAACAAGTATAATATGAGCTATAGTTTTTTTCTAACCACACCTACCCCTGTTCACTGTGGGGATCTGTACACTCTGGGGTTAGCACATATGCATGAGTATACTTGAGTATCTGAGGATGTTGGTGTCTGAGAGTAAATACAACCCATACCTTAATGGTAGAGATAAGCTTTAGTTGAACTTAATGAAGAAAAAGGCTGTGTTTATCTGGGTAGTGAAGAGTTTGAGACATAGAATATGAGTTTGCATGAAGACAGAACCATGAGGTTCAGCCAGAGGCTCTGGGGACATGACAAATGGAGGAAGAAATGCCATACACAGGGGAACTCAACACAAAGAAAGCCCAGGGATGTAGCTTAGAGGTAGAGTGCTTGCCTAGCATGTGCAAGGTCCTGGATTCAGTTCCTAGTACAAAAAAAAAAATTGCTCAACAGAAAAGACTTCTGTACCAGGTGGACTGAGGTTGGAATCCTGGCCCTTCACATAGACATTATAGCCACTCTGAATTTCCACTTTCTCATCTGTAAGATGGAGATACTACACACTTGACACAATCATACCATATACCGGAGACAAAGGATGTCTAGCTGACTCAGTGCCTGGGGCAGAACATAGACTGAACAATAAATAGTCTTTCAACAAATGTTAGTTATTTGGAGAGACCCACTGCCTTCAATTGGCCAATCTCTGACTTGAGCAAGAGAGCAGAAGGGGTGGGAACACGGCTGAAATCAACTACAGCACCCAAGGGTCTCCTTGCTGTTTGCTTAGCAGGTGCAGCTGAGCTCTTCTTGATGGCTGCCAGCCTTTTGGAGTGCAGGGTGGGGTGCTGGAATTTCCTGGGGGGACACAATAGCCAACTCCTTCCCATGGTTCTGTGGTTCTTTTAAAGAAGGAACTTGAAGAGAAGGGCAAAAAGGGTGTGTTTCTTCAAAAGGTAGCTGTGGTTGGGAGATTGGTTATCAGCTGTGCTTTTTGATCAGGCATTGGGACTTGGGCTTCTGGAGCTGGGGTAGGAGATGGGGTGGCATTTGATGGGCTTTCTCTTGTTGAGACCCATAATATTTCCGGCCTTATTCAACTTACCAAAAATGAGGAAGAGTCAGTCACAAGGCTGTCACTTTCCCCTCTTGACTGTCAGAAGGAGATGAAGGTGGAGATGGGCTATGGTAAAGAATGAAAGGTTTCTGGTAGCTTCCTGGGGACTGGAGGAACCCTGGCCAGGTCAGCACTCATGGTGAGGGTGGAGAGATCAACTCAGCCTCACACTATAGTATAGTGTGTTGTGTGTGTTCAGTTGTGATGGGATTCTAGTTAAGAGAGTGAATTCGGAACAAGTTTGGTTGTGGGGTGCAAAAGAAAGGAAAGTAGGAGAAAAAATGGGGAGAGAAGGAGACCAAGAGTTCCAGACTGAGGTGGAAAATGGATAAGCAAATGTGACACGCAGTTCCAGAAACAGAAGGTTTAAGAGGAGCAGGAGCGGACTTCAGGCTGCTTGCTCTAGCCCTGACAGCCCCATCCCTTCCTCAGTCAGCCCCTGCTCCGCCTGTCGCCCCCTCCCCATCTGGCTCCACACTGGGGAAGGGGAGACGTCTCTGGAGCCCGGTGGCTCATTCATCTCCTGATAAACTGTTTATCTGAGTTTTAACGAGGGCGCCTCTCTCCAGCCCTGGAGACAGAAGCCTCTGCGTGTTTAGCCTGCCCTGATGTGGGGAGCCCGGGGGTGGGGGGTGAGGCCTGCAGGCATATCTTCTCCCCTTTCCTCGCTGCCCCCAGCTTTGCCCTAGGCTCTCCTGGGTGGGCGGGCCTGGCCCTCTGTTTCCTTGGCTGTAGTCTGGGTGTAGGGGGAACTCAGGTTTTCCCAGGGAAAGGAAATCTTTCTGCCATCCCTCTCCCTCCAGCCATTGTCTTGCACACACACAGTCTCTAAATAAAAATTTAAAACCAGTTTTGAGTTGTGTGCATTTACCATATGTGACAAGAGGAAAATGAAATGACAACATCGCTAGTGCCAGAGAGGATTCTCCAAAATGATGGAGGAGGAATAGCTCTGTGAAAACACAGCCATAACCAAATTCATAGGAACTTAAACCGTGAATGCTCCAGGACGGGCTTCCCGGTCCCCACCACCCAGCCTCCTCCGTCCCCACAGGTGCACAGATATGGGTGCACTTATTGAAGAGCAACACAGTGCCCCCAAACACTTGTGAATACAAACACACTAGTGCGCACATGTGCAGGCACATGTATACACACACACCCCACAACACTCCCCCAACAACAAGAATAGCAACAACACACACACACAGTTGCAGAGTTGTTCCTATGTCCTCTGTTCCCCACTGGGACTTAGAAGGGAACTTACATGCAGCCTCCTCCAGCCCACCAACACACACACACACACACACACACACACACACACACACATTCTCTCTCTCTCTCAACTCAGGCTCACATTTCCCTGTGTCTTCTCTTCCGGCTGCCTCAGATGAATGTTTATTGAGATAATAAGGTCTAGTCTCCCTTATCCCCTTAAAGGCTCAAGATAACAAGGAGACCGGAGCTCAATGGAGTGAAAAGTAAAGTGAAAAATCACCTCCATTTCAGGTGTGTGGGGTGTGTCCCAGGTTCTAGTCACTGAACCTACCTCGCCCAACATTTTCACCTGATTCTCCCCCATGCCCCTCACCCGGCTCCTCACCAGGTAAGCAGCAGAGCAGTCCTGAGAATGACCCCGTGACCACCCACTCTCAGGCTCTTGTTGGTTCATGTATTCCCTGGGCATGTGACCTGCTTGTAAATGGATCATTTGGCAAGGAAGACCGAGTCCCTCCTCTTGAGGAGCTCAAAGGAAAAGTCAACTGAAGATCACATACTGGTGTCAGCTGCCATGAGGTAGCACAGAAATGTTGGCAGAGAGATCCAAAAGGCTCCCTGGAAGAGCCAATGTCCAAGTGGAAAGACCTGGAAGACCAATAGGAGGTCACAGACCCAGGGGGCGAGGAGGGACCTCTGGCTGGAGGGCATTTTGGGCAGAGGGGACAGGGAACAATGTCATCCAAATCCTAGAGCCCAGTGGTCAGGAAGAGATGCTGGAATAGAGTGGTCACAAAAGGGACCTAGGCCACTTAAAGTCTGATTTCAATTTAGATTTGAATTTATAAAAACTTGAAAGAAACCTTGAGAACCATAGTAATGTGGCTGTGATGGAACCTCCATATTTCAGGAGAGCTCCTATTAAAAGGGAGGCTCTCTTTGATTTTTAATTAAAAATTATATCAAACTAACTTGATTTTGAGTTACATCAGGGTCCAAAGGCAGGCGGTTCAGCCCCAGAGTCCTTGCTTTTGATCTCTTTGCAGGGATTATTTTGTGTGTAAGGAAAAACTTCCTAAAGACTCCCTAAAATACCTTTATCGTTCTTTATAATGACGATCCCTAAAGAATGGGAATAGTGTGTGGGGTGACAGAGGAAAAAGATCCTCCATTTGCACTTTACATTTTCTTTATGTAAATTTGCTTGAGAGGAGAGAGAGAGAGAGAAATCGATATTCATTACAAGATTTAAATGGTGAATTTCAAAGAAATAACTTGCCCCAAAGTATCAGGCACTTGTAAAGCTGGAAATGGTGCCTAAAATTCCAAGTGTTGACAAGATGTTTGACGCCAATGGGCTTTGTTTCCGGTTTAGTTAAATGGCTCAGTGCTCATGCAGAAGCACTCCAAGGAGTCTCGGTGTGCAGGGGCGTGTGTTTGTGAGAGTGAATATGAATATGTGACAGACACTGTTTCATGACACTTTAATCTCCTGTCTCAGACTTCTGCAGAGAAACGAGATTGCTTTCAAAATAAAATGATACCCACATCAAAACCCATCACTGGGCTGAGAAACAAAACAAAGCTAGAATACATCCCAAACCAGCTTCATGCTTGATCAGAACTGTGCAGTCTGGAAGGAGGTTGGGGTGGAGGCTGGGCACTGGAAGCAAGTGACCCAAGTGGAGTCTTCGGAGAACAGGTTCCCTAAATAAGTAGAAAAGGAACTTATCCTCGCTGCTTCCAGTCTCAGAAACAAACCAGCTAGCCAAGAGTTTAACATGGACTGAATTGTCCCTCTGCCTTAGGAACTTGATCTTAATGGAAATCTTGTAGGAACTTCTGGACTAGGGATGGATATCTCCCCATTTTGTAGATGGGGAAATTGAGGCCTTAAGAAGTGAGAGAGCATCTCAAGGTCATTTTTGAGAATTTGGTTATCATCTGTAGAGGGTGAGGGAAGTCTTAGTTCAATGCTGTGAGCCCCAAGGGGGTGTGTCAATGCATCTGTTCTCTGGCTCTGACTCGTATTTAGCATCAGAGTTCATCAATACTTGCAGGTTGATAGGTTTACTTGTGGGCAGAGATTCTGGCAACCAGGTTGAGTAGGAAAGAGGACTCATTCCATCTTCCCGCCAGCCTGTCCCCACCTCCCATAATGGAGCATGACTGTAGTAAAACAGAGCTTTTGATCAAGCGTCTTCCCACCACGCTTAAGACAAACAATGTCTCTAAACCCCCCAACTGTTTTTATTTTTCTTATATCTCAGGTTTCACCTTCACGTCTTTACCCAGCTTCATTAAAAAAAATGCCCTCAACTTAAGAAAAAAAAATCATTTCTTTATTGTAATTCATAAAATATACCTATAGAAAATGAAAGGGCGAATTCAATTATATAAATAATCCCCTTGAATTTTCAAAAGGGTCCCTGTCTTTCCCCTAGCCCATCAGGCATCCTCCTACCCATCACAAAATTTTTCCAATCTGTTCTTTGTTATCATCAATGAAGAGCGTAAGTAGATTTATTACTGAAAACACAAATACCCATGGACCATGCTAATTCTTACTCCAAAGTAGGAGCTTTCTGAGGTGTGGCTCACTATTTGTAGAATTTTTGGAAAACAAATAATTTTATAAATCTAGCCTATAAATTGAAAAAAAAAATTGTCATTTGTTCATCCATCTTAGAGAGAACGGAGAAGGACAGAGCTGAGACCCATGTTGGGGCCTCTTTGTCCTCCCCTACAAAATGAATCCAGTACACTACAATTTCAGACAAATGTCTCTTTCCTCACACAAAGGCTTAACCATGTTAACTAGTTAATGTAAAGCTTGATTAAACTCGCAAAGATAATCCCTAAAATGCTGGGAGAAGGGGCCCTTGAAGTGCCTGGAGGTGGCAGGGAGGGGGCGGGCCAGTAATGAGGCAAGGTAGTGACTGCAGCGTCCTCTGTTCTCTGTATTGTTTCCCTAGTGAATTACCACCTGGCTTCAGCAAAATACATTGAGAAAAATGCAAAGCAGCGTCCCTCACCTCCTCCAGCATTTTAGTCACCTTGGAAGGGATGAGCTTTTAAAATGTAATAAGCAGCATTGTAATTATCATGCCATGGGGGTAAGAAAATCCTGGCAGATCACATTTTATAGAATTCTGCTTTTCTTTTAGGCCCTGGCCCGGAAGGAGAAGCAGCTACATCTTAGACTAAATGTTTACGGTTTGGCCTTCTTCAACAGCATGAACGTTTACTTCTGCTCTGCTCTTATTGTTCTGCCTGTGATTTAAATATACTTTTTCTAAATATTTTGACAGCAAAGGAAGTCTTGGGGGTACTTGTCGTTTTTTAGGGACTTCAGAGCCATGGTTGTTGGTGGTGGGGTGGGGTTTTGTGAGGTCTCTGACTTCCCCACCTCTGACAGCTGCTCTTCATCCCATAGGTATGGGATCCTAGGCGAGGTCCTTAGCTGTTCACCCAGGTAACCCTAAATTCACAATGAGAGGAAAGACTTGCAGATGGTGCTGGCCTGCCCAAGGAAGTCAAGTGCCCTCTCCTTTCTTTTGAGGTTTTAGTATTTCTGAAGGAGAAACAAGCTAAAATTAATGGGTATATAGAATCAGAATGACTTATGATTGTTGAAAATGCCCTTAAAGGATAGTTTTGCTTACTCTCAAGATAAGGTTATGACATTTGATGACTTTTCCTGTCTGACCACAATCTACCTTTCCCCTATCACCTCTTTCCACTCCTTGCTGTTTGCCCCTGTTGAGCTTGTCTGGCCCTCCTGGGAGGTCTGTACACATAGTCTGCTCTTCCTCACTGTTGTACATTCTGTCTGCTCACTTTCTCCCTTTTGCAAAATCGTTTGCCACCCCGAGAGATCCTGCTTAAACATTACCTCCTGCTTAAACATTACCTCCTCCGTTCTTGATCTCCTCTGGGCAGAGGAATTGCCCCCTCCACTCAGATCCTACTCCGCCCCACTCCTCCTCTTGCTCACCCAGTACCAGCTTGCCTTGTAGGCTGCTGTCTGCCTTCACTGCTGGACAGCAAGCTCCTTATGGGAGCTCCTCTCTATATTTGCAGTGCCTAATACTGGGTTTCATATATGATAGTAGGAATGGCTTAACTTATTTAATTGCTTTTGGTAATCGTAATGGATCCTGGTAATGGGTGCAGGGAAATGAGGGTGTTGAAAGCTATGTTCATTTCTTAATGAAAGCGGCAAATCCAGACAGCAATAGCTAGCAATGTCTGATCTTCTCTTATCAATCAGATCCTTTATGGACATCTGGAAAGTAAAAAGACAAATTTGACCCAAATAGATGCTCTATTATTTAATGAGAACACACCAATGACTTGCTCGTGCTGAACTGGAGATGGCTGGTTATCACACAGACCCCCTCAGCAGCCTGAATTCTCACAAATTAGCAGCTCTGTACCTTGAAATCAGCTGATTTGGGCAGCAGAAGCAGGCCAGCGCAGAGGAGGGGCGACGGGTGGTTGGCTCTATCCCAGGAAGCTGCAGCTTGGGTGAGGGGACGAGGAGTAGCTCAATGATCCCAACTCATTCTGAGGAGGCAAGAACTGTGGTGACATGTCAGGCTAATCAGCCCATACTCTGGGAAAAGGAGATGGTGCTGCCCCCACCCCCACGCCTAAGATCTCAGGACCCAGTCCTTTCTAGAACTATTTTCTCTCTCTTCTACTGGTACTGCTCCCAGTTCCTGCTGTCTTCTTGGAGAGGTGGCTTCAGAAGCCACTTCCAAAAGGACAGAGCACACTAATCTCTCTGAAGACGGCTCTTCTCGGTGTCCAATTCCTCTTCACGTAGCCAAAGTGCCTTGAGCACCGTCTGGTGCAGTCAGCACTCTCTGGGGTGACTGGATCAATGGCTAGGTTCACTGTCAACACTGACTGGGTGCTATTCTTTAAACATCCTTTAGGTCTTCTAAGCTGTCATTCTGCAGTCACAATTGTCCAGATAACCAGGTCAAAGGTGCCCCTTTGGGTATTCTTTTCCCAGCCCGAATGACGCAGCCCAATGCAAAAGCTTCTCAAGGCAGCTCCCCGTCACTCGGGTTCTGCCCACCTGGCACACAAGGCAATGCTTTGAAGAAGAAATGGATTAAGGTATTGGGTTACAGTTTCTGTAGCCAGGCTCAGGGCCTGAGCTGAACGTACTGCCCCGAGTAGGGTGCCTTGGCAGAGCAGCTCAGGCCTCCCTCCCTCCTCACTTTCCTCCCCTTTCTGTTGCCCTCTAGACAGAGGGCGGTAGAGGGGACACTCACTCTCCATGACTTAGATCAACATTTTGGCAAAGGGTAAATGGGGTTACTATTCTTACCTGCTATCTCTGCACATGTTCTGTTCTACGATGGGACAACGTGAAGATGAGGGCAGGAATAGTCTGTTGGTACATAGGTGCACAAACACTGGGTAGAGGCAATAGCTCAACCAGAAGACACGTCAATCTCTTTCCTCTCTCCCTCCTCCTTCTTTCCAGTTGACTTCTAACTTCATGCCTGGTACGTGCATTATATTTGTTATCACATTTAGTCCTCCAAACAGCTCAGTTCATAAGCAAGGACACTAACATGCAGGAGTCAAGTGACTGACTAAGGTCATCCAAACAGGAAGTGGCATAGCTAAGATTTAACATTACCTACCTCCAAAGCTCATCAGCTCCCTGTGGCCTCTTTTTCCTTCACCTGAGATTCTGTTTTTGGTGTTCCTCATACAACTAACAACTGTGGACAGTGGGGGGAGGGGAAGGACACAAAAGTAGACTCCAACATGACCCATAAAACAGTAGCTTAAATATTCAGTCCATGCACATACACTTGGTAAAGCTTACACATGCCTGGAAATTATACATACCACCTTGGTGGTTGATACTTCTGGGAGAAGAGTAAAATATTTGGTGGTTTCTGATTATATTCATAACACTATTTCTTTTAAAAGAAGAGAGAGATCAAAGAAAACATAAATAAAAAATCTTTGTTGTTCAAACCACAATGAGAGATCTCATTCAGATCCATTAGAATGACTGTTATCAAAAAAGTAAAAAAAAAAAAAAGTTAAGAAGTGTCAGCTGGTGGATGTGGAGAATTGTAATCTCATGTAATGGGAATATGACATGATAGAAATCAATATGAAGATTCTGTAAAAAACAAACAAAAATATGAAATTATCATAGGAACTAACTCTTCCAAAGAACTCAAATAAGGCAAACAGATATTTGTACATCTTTGCTCATAGCAGCAGTATTCCCAATAGTCTAAAGGTGAAAATAACCCATTGCTCATTGGCAGATGAATAGCTAAACAAAATGTGGTCTATTCATATAGTGCAATATTATTCATCCTTAAAAAGAAATTCTGATACATGCTACAATGTGGATATATCTTGAGGACATTATGCTAAATAAAAGAAGCCAGTTACAAAAGAGATAAATACCACAGGATTCTACTTATAGGAGGTACCTAGAGTATCCAGGTTCAGGGACAGGGGTGGCCAGTTACTAGAGGGAGGAGGGAAGGGGAGGTATAGTTTAATGGATGCAGAGTTTCAAATTGGGACTGAAAAAATCCTATAGATGTATGATATGGTGGCTGCACCACAGTGGAAATGTGCTTAATGCCCCTGAACTCTACATTTAAAATGGCTCAAAATTATGTCACATACATATTTTGATATATATTTTGTCACCGTATTTTAAAAAATCACTTTGGTGTCCAGTGAGGAGGGGGCAGAAGAGCTATATGAACAGTACCTCCTCCTTTAGGACAGTTAGACCAGACAGTTAGAGTGAGGTGAGAGGCCCCTTGCCCTGGGACTCTGGGCAGACGGCCTTTTTTTTGCCTCAGGTGGGCCAGAAATGGTGTGCAAATCCCACTTCTTCATTCTCCCTGCTGTGGTTCGGCCAAGCACTGGGTGCTTTCAGGCTCAGAGGAAGTTCATCTGAAAATAAAAGCGGTCCTTCAAGGATCCACTTGGATGGAGCGACTCCCTTCCTGGTAGTCTCTGAGGCTGAAGCAAGACTCCAGCCAGCCCCCTGGGCAGAGTTTGGGACTCTGCCGAACCTCAGAGTCCCAAATTAGCACCTGGCCCTTCGGTAGGGCAACTTTGGTTTAAAGTTTAAGTGAAACCTTGACAGTCCTGCTGACTTGAGGGGAGGCCTTGGGCGGGTTCTCATAGGATGCTCTTTCTTCACAGGAATGTGCTGGTGTGTACAGTGCGGTGTCCGTAAACAGTCAGTGCCTACAACTGCAATTAGGGCCTTTCAATGGAGGTGTTAGCCACATTCAAAGTCTGAACGGTCTCACCCATGAAATTCATAATGGGATAAAAGTTCCATTCCGGGACGGACAACTTCAAATGGAATTTGGTGTAATCTTTTATTTATTTACAGGTTTGTGGGAGTGGGGGATGGGGGCTACGAAAATCCCACCTCACCCTGCACTCTACTCCCTCCACCCCCAAGCTTCCAAGGATAAAAATGAGTGTTGGGATTACATTTGGAGGGTAGCAAGGCTATATTTAAATATGCTTTGCAAAGTGTGGCTCCATGTCAGAAGCAGCCCAGGGCGACAGCTTCATCTAGCCCAGCTTGCGACATTCCAAAGAATCATATTGAGACCTTGTGCTAATTGGTTCCAATTTATCAGTTCCAATTTCTCCTATCTCGGGGCCGGGCTGAAGGCTCCATGCTTTCTGAGGGACACAACACATTGAATTTAGTCCCGAAGCCAAAGAAAGATTCCAGCTTTACCTCCACTCCTGGTTATGTTGATGACCACGGCTGTTTAATTCTCTGATGTGTCTTCTTTTTAACTTAAGCCTACCCAAGTCATTATTCCATTAGCTGCCTCTTGGTAGATCTTTTGGTAACTTCAGTTCATCTTATTTACACAAAAGTGGTGGCTTTTTTGCGGTATTAAGTAGGCCAGGGGAGCCAGGGGTGGGGGTGGGATGGGTAGCCGATTTATTTGTAATTACAGTAGGGTTCTCGCTCCCATCCCACCGCTCTGTCCATTCACAGGCTCCGGCCAGGGCTGGCGCCAAGATCTCCAAGTTGCCCTGTGTTTATGTCATTGAGAGAGGACAATATTTCAGTGTGGAGCCAAGCCACAGGGATCCACTCTATAAAACCCTCACTAAAAATAGACGCTCCAACCCCTGCCCAGCCCCCCTCCCCGCCTCCGCGACTCCCCCACGCCAGCCCCCAGCGCTAGCAGCACCCAGCTTCAATTCGCAGGGAGACAACCGTGCCAAATCGGCCGAATCTGCAGCTCTGGGGGCCCAGAGAGCTCTTTTCTTCCTGAGGAGTTTTAACCCAGAATAAAAGGCGTCAATTAGCAGCCTTTAGAGCTGACAGGGCAATTAAAGCTAAATTGCAAGACAGAGGGAGAGCTGGAAGAAGAAGGAAGGAAGAAAAGTGGGGTGGGGTGGGGGGAGATTTCAAATGTATTTTTGGTGACAGCTGCAGTTTTGAGGAGGGACAGCCTCTACAACTGGCTGTTTGGATATATTTTCACTTGTGAAGTGATATTTTCAGTGAACACTGATACTCCCAGTTTATTGCACTTTTCATGTTAGATCTGAGCTGCTTGGGAAAATTAAAACAAACACAGAGCAAAAGGATCCTGTCTTTACAAATGCTCCCAACTGGCTGGGCTCCAACACACCCGTTTCTGTGCAGGGTAAGTTAGATGCAGCATGGCATTGTGGGGGTGGGTGGGGGGTGGGGCAGCTGTGGCAGCCGGCCCTGAATCAGGCTTGGGAGCTCCCAGGGCTTAGACCACAATACCACAGCACACCTCTTGGCTTTGTGCTCAGTTTCCTAATCCAGGACCCCAAGTCAGGTTATAAAACTGTTGGGAAATAAAGCCATCTTTGGCTTACTCCCGGGTGACCTTCCTTTATGGGCAGGCGAGGGTTTGGGAAGAGGGAGGGCCTGAGATTGTCTTATGCAGACTGGAATTGTAATAAGAGCTGTTTTGATTTTTGACTCATTGTTGCAATACACCAGTTCAGGGGAGTGGATTCAAGAACCCTGGGCACTGGGCACTGGGCAGGGCCCAAGACAGAAGTGGAACATATTGAGAGAGGACAGCTTGAGGAAGCTGGATCTTCATCTGCCTCCACAGCATCCCATTCCATCCACTACCCACCCCCCATCCCACCTCAGGGAGGAGACAGAAATTACCTATCCTGAGAGGATGCTCCCAGTTGCCCTCGCTTTCCTAGACCTCAACTTTCACTCTTCCATCCTGCGACTATCATCCTTTCCTTTCTATCATCCTCTTCTTGTTAAGAAAACTGTCATTCCTGAAGCCTCTGCCATGCTCCTGGCACCGTGTTAAGGAGCTCCCATGCGCTGAATGCAAGGTGGGTACTATTATTGTGCCTATAAAAGAAAATGGAGGCTGTCTTTAGAAACGGAGGCTGGAGAGAGTAACCTGTTTCAGGAACTTGTTCAAGGTCACCTAATTGGTGAGTGGTGGAGCTAAGCTTGGCACTAGGTCTGAATCTAAAGGCTGTGGATTTTAATCCTTATATTCCTGCTGTATGGCCCCACCTAAATCTTCAAGAAAATCCTATTAATTTAGGATCAATATTCACTTAGATGGGGCTAAGCTTTGAAGCCTTCAAAAAAGAGGGACTTGGGGCTGGGGTTATGGTGCAGTGGTAGCGTGCTCGCCTAGCACGCAGGAGGCACTGGGTTCGATCCTCAGCACCACATAAAAATAAAATATTCTGTCCACCTATAACTAAAAAATAAATATTTGAAAAAAAAAAAAGAGGGACTTGCTGGTCTTATGACACTGCTGATACTGCAGTGACAAACTCCAACATGTCTGAAATGAACAGCCTTGCCAGCAGTGTTTAGTGGAGGGTCTCTCAAGCTAGGGTTTAGCCACGATCCTGGATTTCTGAGAACCCATTCTTAGGAGCATAATGAGATTAGATATTTCAGACAATCTGGTTCAAACACTGTCATTTCGACAGCTCAGCAAGGTGAGAGGCCAAAGGTCACACTGTTAGCTACAGCAGGTAAAGGCAGAACCAGGAATCTGTTTTGGCCTAGGACTCTTTCTGCTAACAGAATTTTCTGATGCTGGATTTATAGGTCCACGTGCATAGCTTGTTTGAAGCCCCTTATGGGCAGGAATCGAGCCTAGGGGCTTTAGTAGATATCTGGAGAGTGCATATGAAAAAGCAATCTAGGAATGGCTACAGGTAGGCAAATACTTGATTCACTAATTACAAACTAGTGTTCCTTGCACTCAGGGGTATTTAGAGTTGGCCACAGTTCAGTCTCCTAATCTCAGTTGCTTAAGTCAAGTAAAATGGCCTTTCTTTGTAGACCTGAGTTCTTCTCTATTTGTTCCACATTCAGTAATACTTTATAGAACACCTAATATGGGTCAGGCACTGTTCCAGGTTATAAACAACATAGACTAATTCCCCATTTCCCTGCTTACTAGCCTCTTTGTAAGATATTGATATGCCATCTTGCTATGTAATTGGGATTTGGTTTGGTGAGGCTTGGATAGAAAGAGGCCCAGTTTGGTTTTCCAACTTTTTGCTGTTTTCTTTTTTCCCTTCTTTTTATATTTTTACCTTTTAAAGGTAAACATTTCTTACCTTTAAAAGTAAAACTACAAAATCACAAAGTAGTGGACTGTAAAAAAAAATAGTGCAAATATATAAAAAGTTAAAAGCACAGAAATGTCCTCCATTCCTCCCTAAAATAGTCCTAGTCAGTGTTAATGGCTGATAGTGTCTATTTCTTCACCTGTGGTATGTATGTGCAGCAGTCTCACCACATATAATATGTAATACTCACATGTACAAGTGGAGGGCCAGCTCTAGTGGGTGTAGGGCTGGGGCAGTTTAGTCGTGGGACTCCCCACGACTATGGGACTGTGGGACGTGGGACCCCCATGACATGCATAGTCCTCATGGTTCTGAATCATGGGGGTTTGTCACAGGCCTCTTGAGGTATCGCTTAGAACAGAAATTTCAAAATTGAATTGTAATGATATTTCAGAAAAGAAGAGTCGAGAGAAACAACACAAATATCCCTCTCCTTGCCCCAACTTCCCCAAAAGAACAGGTTCAGGGACAGCCTGCTCAATTTAAGATCTGAGGAATGGGCCTCAATTTGTTTTTTCTTTTCTTTTTAAATTTTATTAGGCATTATTTATATTATTTTGCAACTTGCTTTTTAATTTAACCACATGGGCATTTGACTATGAGAATACAAACTGTATTTCAGAAAACTGGATCTGAATTGAGTTTTCTGGATTTCAGAAAACTCAATCTTTTTAATGGCTGTGTGCTTTCTCATAGCATGGAAGTATCTTGATTAAAAAAAATAATGGTTCTGCTGATGAGGAGCATTTTAGCTCTCTCCATTTAGAAATTCTTTTGGTTGTTGTTGCTCTAATTGAGCTGCAATAGAACAGCATTGACACATGTCTCCTGCTCACTCATGTGAACAGTTCTTTAGGATAGAACCTTGGGAATAAATCATTGGATCTAAGGGTTTGTGCATTTATGATTTTGATACTGCCAATTTCCCTTTTAAAATGTTCCAATTTGCACACCAACCAGAAGAGCGTCTCTTACTGACTCAGACCAAAATGAACATATTTTGCCATTCACTAAGCCAACTCCTGCTGACCAGTGGGATATGGTAGTGGTAGGTCTACTAGAGAGAGGAAATACAGACCAAGACCCTCCTAAGAATTCAGCTTTCATTCAGTTTCCTTTAAACAACCATTCCCAGCAGAAGTAGAGCTGAGATGATAATATGGCACATGATGATTTATGACTCTAAGGGGAATGGGTAAAAAATGGTGTTCTTGGTCTTTGATGGGTGGTCTGGTTCAGGATAAAGGGCACTAGACTGAGGAGGAGGGATTAGAAGAGTGGTTCCCACCTGGCTTTGCCATTTGGAGCAGGTCACAACCTAAAATTCCCCAAACCTCTGTTTCCTAACCTGATGAAGATTACATCATATACTTTTCAGACTTCACAGGATTGCTGTGGAGGTAACATGCATTCACATCCCACTGTAGAAGGAGAAGGGGTTTTGCAAAGGGCATGCCATTTAGATAACTGCAGATTCAATAGATCTTTAGTAGGGAGGACTATTGCCTAGGTACAGATACAGAGAGCAGCTTGGATAGCATGGAAGTCTAGCCATGGATACTGAATGGTGATAGAGTGAGACCCCGACATCTGAGTGCTTTGAGTGAAAGGATCTT
This sequence comes from Geosciurus inauris, assembly GCA_004024805.1. Lineage (NCBI taxonomy): Eukaryota > Metazoa > Chordata > Mammalia > Rodentia > Sciuridae > Geosciurus > Geosciurus inauris. The sequence goes on from PVHX01002329.1 coordinate 115,614, forward strand.
GGGTTGGATTTCTGAACTGTATTTCTCTGGATTTCAGAAAAGATTTTGAGGAATTTGATGAGTGGTAAGGAACTTCTGTCATACATAGATGGGTGTGTTGTTGCCCAAGACCCTTAGGTAATTGTTGTATCTCTTGAACTTAGATCATACTAGGAGACTAAGGAATATAGAGTTAATGCAGGAATAGTGCCCACACTAACTACAAGCAAACAGTTTGAGTATCCTCTTTGACCTTGAGTTGGAGCCCATAGCCATCCCATCCATTTTGCTATCTATCGACCAGGTGCGTGTTGATGCCTAGTGCTGTGCCTGCCTCCTGAGAGATGCTCAGTTAGTGCCCCCTCTGTCTCCTCTGGTCCCACCCTCTCTTCATGGTACCCTTTACTCAGTCCTCCCCACCTTTTTTTAAAAATTTGGCATGGGGGATCATTGTGTATCATAGTTCAACCACACACAATTGTGTTCTAATTTCAACTTTGCCATATACTTTGTTTTATGATATTGAATGAAGTTCTTCGTTTCCCTCAGTTACTACATCTGTAGACTAGAGATCATATGAATTGCCTTGGGATTCTCTGGAAGTGTAGGTGAAGCCCTGGTGTGGGGTGCTACTCCTATGTTTATGCCCCATGTAGAGAGGCATTTTAGATGATCATCTTTCACATTCTTTTAGATGATGACTAACATTTTGGTGTGGAACAGCTTACAAGCTCCTGTAACTGCTGGCTTTAGTTCCATCCTTACAAGATGTTACAAGTTGGGGTCTCAGGTGAAGTAGCTTCCCCAATAGCCCACCACTCAAAGTGGTTGGGTTATTTCCACACCAGGCTGAATCCTGAAGGCTAATTTAATCCTGCCTTCCTGACTTGGCTCCTGTTCCTGCTTCAGAGGCCCATGGGTAGTTGTCAGATTTGGAAGCAAGTAAACGTATCACCTGAGTTACGGGGAGAACACCCATGCTCCTTGCTGGCCTCAACCCTGCCTGGTTCCACCTGGATTCTTTCCTCAGAGAATTAGGAAGCCTAGGGAGCTGGAAGGTCCCTTAAGTTAGGAGTTCTCAAAAGAGTGAGGATTGATCCCCAAATGAGCCTCTCTTTTTGAAGTCTGTTGTGGGAGGTGATCTCATGGGGAAGCAGGTCCCCAGGGAAGAGTGAGGTTAAGGAAAGCCAGATTGGGAATGACCTCCGCACACTGGCCTCTCCCTTCTGACCTCCATCCATCACTCTCCTCTCTCCGGTGTCTCCAGTCTCCTGGGGGATGGCTGTCTCCTCCTTTCTTTTTTCTTTAGCATCAGGGAGGATGACTCAAACACTGCCTAAGGGCACCAAAGGCATCCACAAATTGGTCCCAATCCCAGCTAATGAGGAAGGCAAGAGAGGAGACTGGCAGGCTGGGCCCTGTGGCTTTGGGCTGAGAGAGGAGGGGAGAAGGAGGCAGGCGGCTAGGCCCTCCTCTGACCCTACACAGCTCAAGGCCCAAGGCCCCATACCCTGGGCCTGTGGATCAGGCTTTTCTAAAATCTCTTCTGTTCCAAACCAGTAAATAAACAGATCTCTCTCCAACCTCCCCCCTCCTTTCCACACACACACTTCCCCACATGAGCTTAGGCAGTTCTAACCATCTACAGGAGAGGTGAAAAGCACATCTTTCAAAGCCCAGATCTCAGTTTCCATTCCAGCTTGTCCATACAGAGTCATGGGTCCTGAGACAAGCCACTTGACCTCTTGAAGCTTCAGTTTTCTCATCTGCAAATGGGATTCCTGAAAGTAATATTGATTTTGAAGAACTGTCAAGAGGAGATGGGATACAGACATGTGCATTGCCTGGAACTTGTTCCTCCAGGAAGTGGTGTGTTTTATTATTTCAAACAGCCTCCTTCTCCTGATGCCACCCCCACCTCCCACCATACACACACACACACACACACACACACACGTCAGAGCGGACAACTGTGACACTGTTACAAACCTACAGCCCTGTTTTTCAATTCTTTTCATTTCTTTTCAAAATTGATCCTTATATGACTTCTAGTAATGTGAGGACCCTGCCCTCCCAGGCCAAACTGCAACATCAGCATCATTGATTAAATGCTCTTAACGTCACATGGGCTCAGCCCACTCTAGCAAATGACCTGGGGGAGGGGAGAGGGAAATATTGGCCAAATAATGGCCAAGGGTGTTCTGAAGTCTTCCAGGCTCACTCTCTCCTTTCCCCATTTCTACATAATCTCTTCTAATTTAAGGTGGCCTCCTCGGTGGAGAAACTCAGCTAACTTCCTTTTTTTTTCACCCCCTGGCTTGCAGTCGGAAATTATATTGGTAAGTCTCACTACCGTAGATGTTATTAATGTGCTTAATGGGCACTCAAGGCAGTTTAAAGATCTTAGCCTGTGCACTGTGCCTTTATCCCACCCTGGGGGTAAATAATGGAGATGCTAACACAGTCTGTAAAGGGGAAAGAGCAGAGGTGGCCCGCCTGCTTCACAGGGGCGGGATGCTTTGATGGCCTGTCTGCAGGCGGGTGATGAAATCAGCTTCCCTCGTTTTTATACCCCTTTCAAAAGGCCAATTCTCCCAACACAATGCACATTTCCAAGTCATTTTTAATTTGGCATGAAAATGTCTTCTTTATCCCAGACTAGAGCCAGTGGAGTTAATGGAAAACACACATCTGGATAGCTGTGCTCTTCCAAGTGAGGAGGTGAGCGATGGGGGCCCCAGTGTGGCAGGGGATTAAAGGTAACTGTTCTCAGCCCCTGTCCACCTACAGGGATTGAACCCATCACATTGTCATTTTAAGTTCTCAGAGCTCTGTATGGCTCCCACAGTAGCTATAGCTTCCTCCTTTTCCTCCCTGGAGATGAGGTATAAGGTGGTAGAGATGCCCATGAACCTTTTGGGGGATCTTTAGTTCTTGGTCCCAGGCTATAGGGAACATTCTCTTTGATAGTCTAGAGTCCAAACTGTTTCCTGGGTGCTCCCTCCCTACTCTGCTGCAGACATTCTTCATGCCTGACCTTGTGGCAGGAGTGTCATGATAGGACATTGGTCAGACAGTAACAGGTAAGGCTCTGGGCACACCCATGTCAGCTTTTCAGGATTCCTCATGGTTTGTTTTCATTCTCTTTTTTTGGCCAGATTCTTAGCATATGAATTCAAATTTAACATAAATTTGTGTCCAAGCCCAAGTGGTAGTGGCCCTGGTACACAATTTATGTTGCTAGTCCCCTGTCTGTGGATGTCTACAGTCCCAGAGGAGGGTCCTCTTTGGAAGTTCGTCGCCTCATTACATTGGTCTCAAGCTTTAGAAATTCTTTTACCCTACTGTACTTGGTTTATTATTCCTTTTACTTACTCAGGCAGGATGACATATGTAATCTGAGAAATTCTGGGGTCTGTGAATTCCTTGAAATTGTAAAAATGTGCATACTCAGAATTTTCATCGAATTTTCAAAGGGGTCTCAAAGGTTAAAATTCAGATGATCATGCACCCTGATTTATTCCAGTTGTCGCAGGGTAATCATTAATAGTGACTCTTCACTTGTAAAAGAGTCGATGTGAATGATAAATTACTGTTGATTTTCATTATTTGCAGATCTCTTGTTTGTGAATTTGCCATTGCTCAAATTTATTCGTAACCTCCAAATCAATACTCATGGCACACTGTGGTCATTGGAAGTGGCAAAAATTTGAGTTGCTCACTGCATATTCAGCAGAGGTCAACCTAGGTGATTCTCTTATCTTTTTGGTTCAGCTCTCATATTGTAACAAGTGTCCTTTTCATGGTCTATATAGTACCATGTGTTTTTGTTTTGTTTTGTTTTGCATTTCTGTCTTGTGATGGTGATTTTACTATTTTGAATGACCCCTGAGTGTAGCACTGAAGTGTTGTCCAATGTCCTTAACCATAAGAAGCTGCCATGTGCCTTACAGGGAAAATATGTCTTTTAGATGAGCATTGTACAGGCATGAATTGTAGTGTTGTTGACCATGAGTTCAATGTTAATGAGCCTATAATATATTCAATAAGATGTCATATACACATGTCAAAATATCACACTATGCCTCATAAATATGTATACTTATTATGTATCAATTAAAAATAAAAATATACAAATGAACCAGGAGATTTATTATAGGAATTGGCTCATGCAGTTCTGGAGGCTGAGAAGTCCCAGGATCTGCTGGAGAACCAGGAAAGACAGTGGTGTAACTCAATCTGAGTCCAAAGGGCTGAGAATTCCAGGGGCCGATGGTGTAAGTCCATGTCTGAGTCAGAAAGCCTGAGATCAAGACTGCTGATGATGGCGGGCAAGAAAAGATGGATGTCAGTTCAAGCAGAGAGTGAATTTATCCTTCTTCAACACTTTGTTCTATTCTGGCCCTCAATGGATTCGATGATACCAGTCCATACTGGTGAAGATGCTCATTTTTCCTCAGTCTGCCAACTCAAATGCTAATTTCAGTCATGGCTATCATTTCTGAATGTATACATGCAGCAAAATGTGATGTAGCATACTGTAAATATGCACAATTTTTGTCAATTATATTTTAATAAAATCGGCATTAAAAAAAACAGAATCAATCAAACAAATGCTAATCTCTTCTGCAAACACCCTCACAGAAGGACCTAGAAATAATTTTTTACTAGCTACCTAGGCATTTCTTAGCCCAGTCAAGTTGACATATAAAATTAAAGGGTGAGTTCACCCTTCGTCAATGTGGCACCTACACACATCTTCTTAAACCATACTTAATCTCTAAGTCAAGTTAATAACAAGGTCATAATCTCACCTAATGTGATAACAACTACCCAGCATACAACTGAAAATGCACTAATCCCTTCCCCAGAAGATGAGGTAAAGTCCTGAAGAGGAGGTGTTTACTCTCTTCCTGATATCCTGTAATTCAAATATGGTGATGTAAAATTAGTAACACTTAAATATTGATGAAAAGTCCATACACCTGCTTTTACACATGAAGGAAATGAGAAGAAAGAAAACAAAAATATGTGCTTAATATATATATGAATACACAAATGTATTCATCACAAAATAAGGAGGAAATAGTCATGGCAGTTATAGTTCTCATTTCTATAACTGTTCTGTGATTGTAGATGGTATTTGTAACTGTCTTCTACTATCCATTCTATATTCCATTTGTCTTCAACAACTGCTTCATCTGATCATCATTTGTTATCCAGCAGGGTGACCCAAATCTTTATTCCACAGGGCCTGAGCCATTAGTAGTCCACTGACCTTTTCACCGGAATGATAATGCTTAGGGACACCATGAAGGATTGTCTGTATTCTGGACATCCTCTTTCTTACTTCCCTGGTGGAATAACAGTGCAATTTCCTGTCGATAGCTGGAGTCAGTCACCCCAATGCCATAACTCTTTCTTTGCCTGTGGACTTAGAGGCGTGAGGAATCCACAGTGGCCGAGTGGCAGTTTTAACTTTGAGTGCAATAGAATCACCGTGTTGCCTGGTGGAAGCACTCCTCCCTCAAGGCCAGCAGAATATAAAGTTGCAGGAAGAGGAAACAAACATCTTGCTAGTGGGCCAATAGTGAATAATGTCACTCCTGTTTCTGCCACCGGATTCCTGGACCCACAAGTATAGTTGGGATCCCCAAGTGTCCCCCAAAGTCTCTTGTGGTTTAGTTGTTAGCCTGTGGCACCACCGGGAGGTAGAGGGAACTTTAGAAGGTGGTGCCTAGTGGAAGGAAGTTAGGTCATTGGAGGTACACCCTTGAAGGCAATATTGGGATCCCCAGCCCACCTGTCCCTTTCTGTCTTTGTTTACCAGCTGCCACGAGATGAATTGCTTTCTTCTGCCATGAGGTATTGCTCTCTGCCTTGTCATAGGCCCAAAGCGACAGGGCCAAGCAACCATGGACTGAAAACTAAACCTCTGGTCCTCTTAAGTCGAGTATCTCAGGTATTTTCTCACAGTGACAGAGAGTTGACTAACACATCGTGAATCCTGGCTATCAGAGTAAGAGCACCATGCTAGGGTTTAGAAATGAGGTGTCCCCCAAAAGTTCATGTGTGAGACAATGCAAGAATTTTCAGAGATGAAATGATTAGACTATGAGAGGTGTGACCTAATCAGTGGATTAATCCACTGATGAATTAATTGGATGGTGAGTGCAGGTAAGGGGTGCCTGGAGGAAGTGGTCACTGGAGATACAACTTTGGGGTTTATATTTTGTTCCTGGTGAGTGAAGCTCTCTTTCTCTGCCTCCTGGTGCCATGTCCTGGCTGCTTTCCTCTAACATGCCTTTCTGCCAGGATGTTCTCCCTCATCTTAGGCCCAGAGGAATGGAGTTGGCTGACTGAATCTCTAAAGCCATGAGCCAAAACGTTCTTTTCTTCCTCAGTTTTTCTTGTTAGGACATTTGGTCATAGCAATGAAAAATTGGACTAAAACATACCATCTATTGGACACCAATTCAGAAAGCCTTACCCAGTCCTTCAAGGTATTGCTACCTAGTTTGACCTGTAATTGAGTCTTTAAAATGCCATTTTACCATCCCATCAAGCTAGCTGCTTCAGGATGGTTGAAAATATGATAAAACTTGTGAATTCCATGAGCCTGGGCGCATTGTTGCATTTCTTTTGCTGTGAAGTGAAGCCCTTGATTAGAAGCAATGCTGTGTGGAATACCATGACAGTGGATAAGGAATTCAGTAAGTCCATGGATGATAGTCTTGGCAGAAGCATTGCATGAAGGGAAGGTAAATCTGTATCCAGACTGTTTATTCCAGGAGGTACAAAACATTATTCCTTCCATGATAGAAGCAGTTGGATGTAATCAATCTGATGCCAGGTAACTGGCTGATCACTCTGGGGAACGGTACCATACAGAAGGCTCATTGTTGGTCTTTGCTTCTAACAGATTGGGCACTCAGTGGTGGTCATAGCCAGGTCAACTTTGGTGAGTGCAAGTTCATGCTGCTGAGCCCATGTATGACCTTCATCCTTGTTGTCATGGCCGTTTTGATCATGAGCCCTTTGGGAAAAAACAGGGTTAGCTCAGGAAAGAGATTGGTATCACGGAATGGGTCAGAATATCCACTTGATTATTAAAATTGTCCTCTGGTGAGATCACGCTTTGGTGTGCTTTCACATGAGATACAAGCATCTTCATGTTTTTGCTCATTCAGAGAGGTCTATTCACATACCTCATCCCCAAGTATTTTGTTACACATTTTCCAATGATGTTCCTTTTAAGTCCCCATCCATCCATCAAACTATATAGGCTGTGAATTGGTATATGATGGTATGTTTGACCATTTTTCCTTCCAAGTGAAGAGAAGAGCCAGATGCCCTACTCGAAGTTCTGCCCACTGGCAGGATTTCCCTAGACCACTGTTTTCCAGGGTTGTCCCAGGAAAAGGCTAAAGTGTTGTAGCTGTCCACTTTTGTGGTGGTATCCACATATTATGTAGAACCACTTGTAAACCAGACACGAGTCTTCTCTTCCTCTGTCAACTATCCATAGGGAAGTCCCCATGAGACCACAGAGAGGCAGCTGGGAGAAAATAGTGTAGCAGAAGTAGGGACCATGAGTATTTGGACAATTTCTTCATGTTATGGTTGGGTGGATCAGATAATACACAGTTCATAACAAGCAACTCAGTTTTCCTGGCAACCTAGTAGCCCGTGGTAAAACATTCAGCTTCTACTAAGGCCCAGTAACAAGACAAGAGTTTTTGCTCAAGAGAAGAATTAATATGTACTGATGAGGGCAGAACTTTGCTCTAAAATTTCAGAAGCCTGAACTTTGATTTACCTAGGAGGCTCCAAATGGCATCTCTTTCAGCCACTGACACTCAAGCACCATTGAATCTGCATGGTCATGTGGACTTTTGGCAGGACAGTGTGCACCATAGCCTGGACCTGTTGCAGAACCTTCTCCTGTTCTGGTTCATACTCAAAATTAGCTTTTCAGGTCACATGATGACTTCAAATGAGAAATATGTTGCCTCCAAAATCCAAATAGGCCAGTAGAAATTGTGCTTCTTTCTATGACTCATGGCAAGCCTATGGTATTGTTTGATTAATCATGGGGCTCCTAGAAGTGAAAAAGAGAAGAAGTCTACTAAATTCTACTTGATCTGTACGTGCAGAAAAGTTCTAGGTCAAGTAACTAAAAGTCTAGCTCCCATCATAAAAACATAAAGTCACAGTGCCTCAATCTACGTCCAGACGGGAGCCAGTTTAAAGACTCAGAACCCCTTGAAGGAAGGGGAGGCCAATTCCTCTCAAGGAAGCATGCTGGTACATTACTGAAAATTTGTACTATCAATTTTTCTTCTATCCTTCCTCAAAGAGACCCATGATGTTGTAAGAGGGTCCAGATGCAACAACATGTCCTTCATTTTGGGGGATATCTTGACATGCGCTATACCTTGTGACCTTTAGAACTTTCACTGAGGTAGAAGGCCCTTCATTTTATATTGAATAATGCACACATGTTTTACCAATAAATCTAGAGTAGTTGCTACTTTTTGTTCACTAGGTCCAACCAATACAATATCATCAATGTATCTCATGTAAGGGAAAGGTCATCAGGATCTTTGAGAATAAATCATGACATAGGGTTGGAGAGTTTATATACCCTGAAGTAGGACAATGAGAGTATATTCCTGGTCTTGCCAAAAGCTGAAAGCATATCACTTCTGGGGGACTTTATGAACAGGATAGACAAAAAAGCATTTGCCAAATCCAAAGTTGCATACCACATACGAGGGGATGTGTTAATTTGTTCAAACAATAAAATCACATCTGGAGCAGCAGCCAAAATTGGAGTCATCACTATTAAGATTATAATAATCCACTGTCATACTCCAAGATCCATCTATCTTCTGCATAGGCCAAAAAAGGTGAATATGAATGTGGTGGGAATTATCACCTCCACATATTTCAAGTCCTTGACAGTTGCATTAATCTTTGCCATCCTTCCAGGGATGAGACATTGCTTTTGATTTTCCATTTTACCAGGCAGAGTCCATTCTAATGGCTTCCACTTGGCCATTTCTTTCTTTTTTTCATATTTAATTTATTCATTTGTTCTATTTGGCTCACATGATAACAGAGAGCAATTTAATTCATTGTACATAGATAGAGGATAACATATCAATTCTCTAGCTGTAAGTTGTATAGAATCACAACATATATGCAGTCATACATAAAGTTAGGGCTATGGTGACCATCATAATCCACCACCCTTACTGTCCCCGTGCCCCCTCCCTCCTTACACCCCTGTGAACAGAGTTCCACCATTGTTT
>PVHX01002329.1:125009-171997 GCA_004024805.1 Geosciurus inauris
ATGATATTCTCCAACTCCATCCATTTACCTGCAAATGCCATAATTTTATTCTCTTTTATTGCTGAGTAATATTCCATTGTGTATATATACCACAGTTTCTTTATCCAGTCATCTATCAAAGGGCATCTAGGTTGGTTCCACAGTTTAGCTATTGTGAATTGAGCTGCTATAAACATTGAAGTGGCTGCAGCACTGTGGTACGCTGTTTTTAAGTCTTCTGGGTATAGACCGAGGAGTGGGATAGCAGGCTCAAATGGTGGTTCCATTCCAACCACTTGGCCATTTCTATCATAATAATCCCCACTCCCTCATGGATCAGGGAAATAATTTATGGGCTTTTCCAGCTATCATGTATGCCTATTCCCAGTATGCTTTCTGGAATTGAGAAAATAACTGCAGGATGAGTTTGGATGCTTTCTGGCCCTGCTGTGATAGGGACCTGAGGTACAGCTCCACTGAAATCTTGACTTCCACAAGGCCCTGCTCTGACTGAAGGGACACAGTGATTTTTTTTTTTTGATTCAGTGTCAGTTTAGAGTCAATGCCTATAGTATCCCCCAAACCTGATAATTTCCTTTTCCCCAATGTGCAATTATCCTAGAAAAGGTCACAGGTCCCTTTGAGGGAGACTAAAAGAAAATTAACAGTATAAGTTTTCAGTAATGTACCAGGGTCCTTCCTTGAGGGGAATTGGCCTCCCCTTCCTTCAACGGGTTCTGGGTCTGTAAACTGGACATGGACTGAGGGGTTGTGATTTAATGTTTTTATGATGAGCTAGGCTTTTAGTTACTTGACCTAGAACTTTTCTGCATATACAGAGTAAGTAAGAATTTAGTAGACTTCCTTTCTACTTTACTTCTGGAAGCGCCACGATTAATCAGACAACATGGTAGGCTTGTTGGAGTCACACTATTCTGATTGTTGCTTTGACTGTGCTGTCCATTATGGCACCATACCCACTTTCTCTTTCACAGTTGAATGCCACCACTTGGCCTCTGTCACACTGGGATCTGATTACACCCATTTAATTTACATTTTCCAAACGAGTGACTGCAATTCCCATTGTAAGGTCTGGTGTGCAGCAAAGAGTGATCATGGAGTCCTTTAAGAATCCTTGGGCTCCTCTCACAAATTTACTTCTCAAAGCAAAAGTTATGTCTTCTGGCCCCTCTCAGTAAGGGTGAGTAGATCTTAAATAACAAATCCAATCTAACATTCCATCTCCCTAAACCTTTGAATTTTTTTCCTCTATATTAAACAAAGAGAGGTTGGACATTTCCACTTCAGTCATGGTAGCCTATGTTTTGATCCATTTTTTAATCAATAAAACCATTAGGTAGGGCCCCTTTCCAGCTTTCTGAGTTGTGCATCAAATGTACACTTTTTGCTTAGCGAGTCCATACTAATAAATTCAGCCGGATCCAATTTTATGTTCCTTCCAACATGATTCCACATATTTCTGCTTTATAAATGAGAACTCAAGTAGTTCTTCTGAAGCATAGTGCAACTCCTTGTGTATTGTGCTTTGGACCTCACTTTTAGGGATCTGCTTGGACTTGAGTCTAGTTATAAGCCTACAAACAAAGAGGGCTGGTGGAGAAGGGTGCCGGAGAGAATCAGCATTGTTTTGCTACCTCAGAGAAGCCATTACCTTTTTTTCTGGCAATGTAGGATGAATCCCTTCAGACAAAAGCGGAAAGGCCCTACTATGGATGGAAGTACCCCTTTCACTGGGAATGGGAAGAACTCTTCTGCTGGCAAAGAAGGATTATCAAAATTTAGGGGCTCCATGTCACCATCTTCATCAGGGTGTTCCCACATATCCCCATCCATTAAATTAAAGGTTTCTATTTTTTTCCCAAAAAATGCCATCAGTTTAATCCAAGCCCAAGAGTTCAACTAGAGTTGTAATTTCCAATTGATGTTTAACAATTTAAACTCTGCTTATACAAGAGATGAGGCTCTCTTTCAGGACACACCTGGAAGCTCTGAAATCATTTATGTAGTTCTTGAGCTTGGAATTTGAATCTCTAAGTTCATGTTTTTCTTTCACCACTGTGTCCAGCAACATTAGAAGCAATCAAACAGCATGTTATACTTTTTGGTATTCAAAAAATGTCTAAAATTATCCTACATAGAGTCACTTAGACACTTCTTATAAATGGTTGATTAGGAATATCCAATGTAGATATTTTTTAATATCTCTACAAATAGGTCACTCCATGTATTATCAGTGCTCATTTTATGACTGGGAATAAAGTCATTAGTATCTTTATATCTAAGGGATTTGGAGAGTCCATGCCAGAAACTTCAGAATCAATTCAGAAAAACTCATCCATAAAGTTCTGTTCCACTGGAACCACTCTAGGTATCCAAATTGTATTAGTAAGTGTTCTTCAGAGCAATAGAACCAATTGGATATAGATAAAGATAGAGATAGAGATACAGATACAGATGTAAAGAAGAGATTTATTATAGGAATTGGCTCATGTGGTTATGGAGGGCAGGAAGTCTTATGTTCTGCCATCTGCAAGATAAAGAACTAGGAAAGCCAATGGTCTAAACCACTCTGAGTCTGAGGGCCTGAGCACTGGGGAGTAGGGCAATGACATAAGTCTCAGTCTGAGTCTGAAAGTTCAAGAATCAAAGGTACTGATGACTGCGGCAGGAGAAGATAAATATTTAAGCTTAAGGTGAGAAAGTAAATCAGGTTTTTTGCTATCTTTGGGCTCTTAATGGACTGGATGATGCTCACCCCAATAATAAGAACAGTATGCTTTACTCAGCCTACCAATTCAAAGGCTAGTCTTTTCCAGAAACATCCTCACAGACATACCCAGAAATGATGCTTTACCAACTATATGAACACCCTTTGGTCTTGTCAAGTTGACATAAAAAAATTAATCATCACAGTGTCCTGAAACATTAACACATATCAAATAACATTATGGATTGATAGGACAATGGAAATATTGTGACCAAGGTTCACAGGCACTTGATGCTGTGTTTTCCCACATTATAATGGCTCAGTATTTGCTAATTCAAGTGACTTTATAGAAAATAAAATTAGAATTGACTGTATCTACTTGCCCTTGCTAAAACACATTGTTTTATAAGATGACCAGATTATGATCTGTCAGACTTGGTTCTAAAACCCTGTTTTGCTTCTTACTAACTGCGACATCTTGAGTGGTCACTTCTCTTAAGCAGGCATCAATATTCTTCTCAGTAGGATGAGAGTGATGTACTCAGGGTTTCCTTCTCCTTAGCCTCAAGCTGAAGCGCTGTTGCTTCCTTGGAGAAGTAGGCTGTCTTGTGGAAGACAGCTCCAGATGACAGCTGCAAATGTCTCCCTGTGTATGGAACAGCCTGACCTCTCTGTGGAGTCCCCTTGTGATCAAGTGGGTCCCTCCTAGGTTTCTTATTGGGGATGATGTTCATTGCACATCACAATGGGATCCATCCCCTCCCTTCTCCACTACTCATCTCCTTTAATGGACCATCCTTCAACTTAAAGAAGTTCTCAGTCTGAAGGAGCCTGATAAATAGACCTACCCTCTTGGTATCTTGGTCTATTTTACAGGCACACCATAAAGCCTCATGGGGAATATCTGAGTGAGTCAATAAAATAAAAACACAAAAAATAAAAACCAAAACCCCAAAATTAGGAAGAGGGAGGATGGACATAATTGGTGCGTGACATATGCACATACGGAAGTGTCACAGTGAAACCCATTACTTTGTGTTAATTTAAAAAATCAGGTGGCTGGGGTTACGGCGCAGTGGTAGTGTGCTTGTCTAACATGCATGAGGCACTGGGTTCGATCCGCAACACCACATAAAAATAAAATATATTCTGTCCACCTACAACTAAAAAATAAATATTAAAAAAAATCAGGAAGAAAAAGGAGTTGGAACTATCATGTAGAGTACCCACAAAGATTTGGGTATTGTACTGTGTACTTCAATAAATTGTCTTACTTCCCATTCAGCTTCACTAGTTAGATATCATCGCGTGCATTTAAAAACAGATGTGGAAACTAAAACTAGAAGACCTAAGACATTTGCTCAAGGACACTGAATAAGTAGTAGTAGTGCGAACAATTTGAATTTAAATTTTTTCTTACTCTAAGTCATATCATTTTCACTTCTCCATGGTGTTTGCCAATAAAATTTGCTTTTGGGTAGGGGTGGGTGTGGTCACATGATCTCTGACTCCCTAGGGAATTTTGAGAAAGAAAGCAGATAAGATTGTATCATGGAAACTTCTAGAGGGTCAAGAATTTCTCAGAAACCCTGAGTTCCAATAGCCTATCTGAAGATCCTCATGACAGGAAGAACTCAGGATCTCCAATCCCCCCACCCCTCCCTCCAAGCACCTATGGCCTGTAGGCTGTTGTCTGTGGAAGGTCATCCTCTTAGCCTTGCTTGCTTTTTGCTGCTTTCGAACACCCCTTTTCAGAACAGGAGCTCAGTTGCAACACTCTCTTTTGCTTGGCCACAGGACAACTTTTCCACTGTCACCGCCCTGTAGCCTCAGCTGGCACAGAAATTCCAAAATAAATGAACGTGTTGTAAATCGGGAGAAAATATTGTGTCCTTGTGGTATTGATGTTGATTGCAGCTCAGCGGCTCAGGCGGCAATGACCGCAGCTCAGGCTGCATATTTCTTTACCCAAACACGCAGAGGGCCTGCCCAGGCCAGGAGTTCTGCAGCCACCTCCATTCAGTAAGCACTTCAGCTTCTTAAAGGTGCGCTGGAGCTGACAAAGTACCCTTGATCAGCAACCTCCAGGCAGGCCAGGGGCCCGGCCTGTCAAAGCCAGGCTGAGACAAGACTCACCAGTCTTCCCAAGGCAAAGCCTTGGGAACAGAGGCCTGACGATAACACTTTGGCAGGAGGTAGCTACTGGAGCAGTGAAATGCTGGCCTTGGGATCGGTCCTGGGGCCTGGGTTTGATTGGGGTTGGCACAACACAGCTTGAAGCTACTGGGGCCTTGTGGTGAGAGGCTTCTTGGCGAGGGTGGGGCATGGGCTGGCTTGTAGAGTCTGGCTACAGGCTTTGAGGGGTCTTGAGAGTCTGGCCACCCACCGTCGCTTTGGTAGGGGCATGAATAAGAGAAACAAAATCTCCTTTTGTTTCAGGCAGGCAGAGGAAGAAACTGATTTGTCACAAGGATTTCTCCGCAATGCCGGCACCCCCAGCCCAAAGATCAGGCCCAAATTTTCCAAGAAGCAATGGAGATTCTTATGAAGTTTACTTTCCCGGAGTGTTTTGGAGAACACATCAGTTTTTTATTTCCTTTTTCCTTTTCTTTCCTTCTGTTTAGCAACTTTCATCCCCTGCTTTAAGACATTGGTCCATTCTCAATCATGTGACTCAGTATAGCCAATCAGAGTCTTTCGTGCCTAGATAAAGGGGCCGGACAGTCTCGATCTGCCAATCACAGGACTGACTGCTTTCTGGGAGCAGGAATGGACGTTGGACCCCAGCTGGACCCATTAGGATCCTTTCCTGGGACCTTTGCTTTTTTTATTTTTCCTTGGAACTTTGAATTTGGAAGAGAAAGTGGCTTGTATTTTTGGTCAGAAAGCAACATGGACATACATTGGGAATAACAGATGGCTATTTAGTTATTTTGGGAAGCCCCATTTGCAGAATAGGAGAAAATGAAGGCAAAATTTTAGAAAACTGTTTGTACTTATGGATGGGGAAGAGGGACAGAGAAGGTCCTGAGGATCGTGCATGAATTCCTGAATCTAGGTATGCCTGGAGCCAAGTTCACCCTTAGATTTCCTGGTTAAATGGATCAACACAGTTTCCTTGTCCCTTCTTTTTTAATCTTAAACTAATTTCAGTTATTACTGATAGATTCTATCTAAAACAAAGGTATAGCTGTCTTTTGGTATCTGTAAGATAATTGGTTCCAGGACCTCTGCAAAAACTGAAATGGGAGGATGCTCAAGTTCCTTATATAAAATAACATAGTATTTGCATATATAACCTACACACATCCTCCCATATACTTCACATCACCTTTAACTTACACTAATACCTAATACAATGTAAATAATGTGTAAATAGTTGCTGTACTCTATTGTTTAGGGAATAATGACAAGGAAAAAACTCTGTACATGTTGAATACAAATGCATTTTTTTCCTGAATACTTTTTAATCCCCAAGTGGTTGACTCTATGGAACACATAGCTAAGGAGAGCTGACAGTAGTGACTTTTAGCTCAGCTGTGGGCAAATCAAAAGTGAGTTTTTCTTTTTTCTTTCTTTCTTTTTTTTTTTTCTTTCTTTCTTTTCTTTTTTTTTTTTTTTGTGGTGCTGGGGCAAGCACTCTACCAACTGAGTGAGCTATATCCCCAGCCCAAAAGTGTGTTTCTTAAGGGGAGAAGACAGGAACTGGGAATGGAATTATGGATGGTCAATTTTATGAAAGCCACACATGACACAATCTGCAGTCTCACCTCAGGTCCTTCCCATTCACTTATTCAGGATGTTGGCATATGTTAAATGTCCACTGTGAGCCAGGGCTGGAGCTATGAAAATGAATGAAGTGAAATCTTTGCCCTCAGGGAGTTCACAGTCTAGTTGGAAAAACAGGCAGATAAAAAGACATTCTAATACATTGTGATGTAATACAGAGCTGGGATTAGGATACAATTGCAGGAAGGAACTGTTCCCTGGGAACCTGGAAGAAGCCAACTAATCCAGAAGTAATGGAAGATCTGAGAATTCAGAGAGGGGGCAGAACCTAAACTGGATCCCAAGGGACAGAGGATTCTGGGGTGCAGATGCAGCTGAATGTTTAACAACAGTTCACCCCACCAATACCTGCAAATGAGTTACTGCAGCTGAGCATAAGATGTAGTGCTGAAGAGGAGCAGAGATGGTGTCACACTGAGTTGGACAAAGTAACTTACAATAGCTTCCTGTTCAAATCCCAGACGGTGAAAACCAAAGGTAATTGGAGGTGAAGGTGGGGAACCATATTCTTATATAAAAGTGGAAATAACCATAGAATCATTAAGAAATAACCTTGTTTTGTATTTACAATGCTTATTGGTATTTTTTTTTAAATCAGGGGGGAAACTCCATATAGTTCAAAATACTGTCACCCAGAGACTTCTACTACTATTGTACTGGTGAACTTCCATGTAGGCATTTTTCTAAGGCTATGTTTAGATAGGTTATGCATACATAGAGCTACATGACTGTAATTTCATATAAATGGGGTCATGCTACATACACTCTTATATAATCTTTTTTAATCACTTAATTTATTAATCATTACATTCTAATAAATAAATATCATTTTTAGGGGCTTCATAATTTTCCATTGAATGGAAGTGTTGACATTCAGTGAATGCCACTGATCTGTTTATGGACACTTGGGGGATTCCCAAATTTTCACTAGGTTTTTATTGCCCTCTCTATGAATTCAGTACAGGTCCTTAGAACATACCACACTGGAGACCAGCACAGCATTTCTTGTAAGCTCACTTTATTCTATGTCCCCTTGAACATTGGAACCTATCACTGACTCTCTAATTGGCTTGTATGTTATAGGTCATGTATCTGTAGATGTCAGCTTCATACACAGCAGGATGAAATGCTTCTTCTGGAGACATTTAGGGGTTGAGACCATTTTGAGAGATCAAGAGATTTATGTCTCCTACATCAAGCTTGTTCTGGGTCCAAGCTTACTAGGTAGAAGTGTTTCAGAATCACACACTTAAATGATTTTTTTCTTTCAGTTGCAATCACAGATCACCAAATTCATCTCTGTTGTATGTTCAGTTCATGTAATGGAATCTGCTTTACCTGCTGTATAACATTATGCTTTTGTCCAGTGACCTCCTAAAGTAAGTTCCTAAAAGTGGGATTATGAACTAAGAGTCTGAACATTGTACATGCTGACATATACTGCCCAATAGCTCTTCAGGAAGACCAGACCAGTTTAGTAATTTCTTTCAACTATGGAGAAGTATCTTTTGTGGTCATGCGTGGTTTAGAAGTTTTTTTGTTGTTGTTCTCATTTAAAAAGTTTTTTTCTTAATTTTAGGAAGTTTGTTTAACAGAAATCCCTTTAGGCAGTGCTAATGAGGATCATTTTAATGGGATGGCCCCAAAGGATATTTGCAATCAAGGACTTGGTAAGGGACACAGCATCTTCTTTGGAAAGGGCCTTTCCAATAGATGCCGATGGTATGGAGTCAATCAGCAATAGTGCATATCTGGACTGGAGCCCTTATTCTGAGTTTGGGACTAGAAGGGATTGGGGGAAGAAACCAGCAGAGAAATCATGGTAACACATGCCTGGGTGGGGATGACCAATCAGAAGCTATGGACATTCAAGTATTCCTTTCAGGAAATGATCTTCCCAGGCCCATCGCAAGTCACCTGCTCTGCCCTGTCCTCACCCCAGTTGTCTCTACTCTTTTGGGCCACTGTCTTTGTTCCCTGTCTGCTCTTTCCAATAGTGTTTAGCAAATACTTTTGATCATGTCCTTTATTGGTCAAATAATTGTGATGAGGCATGTACAATATTTGTGTTTTTATTTATGTAGTTGTAAATTATATATAAAGGCTTCTGTGAAAATATGTTAAGAAATTATCTAATATACTCATAAGCAAAACATTTGAAAGGAGGAGATAAAAATGAAACAGTATTTTAAATGTCTTGAAAACTACTAGATGAATACACCTTAGTGAATATGCCTTTAGGGTAAGTTAATTGTAAAGGATGTTGAACTGATAGCCACCCTTTTTTAAAAATAGTTTTCTTAATAATTTGAATTTTTGGACAGCTTTCTTATTATAATTGATAATGTAGCTGAAGAAGAACTCACCAGAAGTAGGAAAAGTGAGATTATAATTTTCCATTTTCTTATTCTATTGTCACTTGTGTTTTTATTAGTATTATCTGCCATCTGTATTTTCTCAGGAATTCTTTTAAAGGCCATTTGTCTACTTTGTGAAGATGAGTTTAATTAGAATTCTCTAATTATAAAACTTTAATTTACTTAATTGGACACATGGAAACTTTAATATAGAAAAATGTTCTGAAATCTAGCAAGCCAGGGAGGGCATCTCTGCCACTGTCTGTATTGTGGGGGTCTCAACCCTCAGGATGCCTAGCATGCTGTTGTTACCTCTAAGATATGGGCCAAAGAGACTGCAAGTGCCAATCTAGGTATCAAATAGCACAAAACTTGATTAATTTATTTTAGGAGAAAGTAAATATGCATTGCAATGCTAATATTTTCTTTCGGTCTCAGGGATTGTTCTGTGCATTCACTGGAATGTCAAAGCCAAAATTAATGTCTTCTTTTTGGAAGACATATTTAGCTTGATTATTGAGATGGAAATAACTAATTGTAAAGTAAAGTGATAAAATTAATTATATGAAACCAGAAATATTGAAATGAATTAGTGTTGTATATTATAATGAAAGCAGAGAAAGGTGGTTAATTTTTTTTTTAAATAATAGAAGCTTCTCTACTTTCAACTCTTCCTCTTCATTGTACAAAATTGCTTTATTGGTAATTGTATCAATTACTTGATATTTTTAATGGACACTTATTCTTTTCTTGAAGAAGGAGATGTTCTACAAATTTAGGAATTATAATACATAACATAATAGCTGAAATCTATGTGAAGTAATCCATATAGCTAAAGGAGTACTGGCAATTTCACATATTTTGTAGACTCAAATTTTGTGATGTCCTGGGACTGGTGTTACTAATCAGAGGTAACCTTTTATCCCAATAAAAGATATTGATAATTGCTATATAAGTATAGGATAAATGGAGTAGCCCAAGATTAGGTGGGGGAGAAGTACTAGCTTCCACTGTACAAACTTCGATTCTAGCTCAGAGAGACCCTGAAGTGATTTACAGCCTCGGAGCCTGTTGATATCATAGTGAGATGGTTTGAAGGTGGCTGCAAATCCTTTGCTCCTCCTCCCATCGAGCAGAGGCATCTCATTACTTATTCCTTGGATCTGAGCCAGTCTAAGTGATTTGTTTGGACGAAAATTGGGGGTGACACTCTGGGATTTCCAAAGCCAGATCATACAAAGCCTTGAAGCTTTGCCCTGGACCTCTTGGGACGCTCTGTCTGGGAGTCCCGATCTGCCACACAAGAAGTCTGATAGTCCACACACTGCATCTGAGCCTAGCCTTTTAGTTATCCCAGCCCGAGTCTTAGGTGTGGGAGTGAAGCTGGTTTCTGCCCATCTGCCAGTTGAATACCATGGAATGACCTTTGCTGGCACTATCTGGAACAGAATAACCACAAGCTGTGCCTAGGAACAGAATAACCAAGCTAGCCATGCCTGCTCAAACTCTTGACCCACAAATCTGTGAGATACGATGTAATGGTGTGGTTTGAAGACACCAGATTTTAAGGTGTTTGTTAAGTAAGAGAACCTGAACACATGGTTCACTTTTCAGCTAGATGCCAATGTAGTCTCTCTTGACTTTTAGCGGGGATTTCTTTCCTAGTCTTGTTTTATCTCTGCCTGTACTTCCCAGTGGTGTTTGTAGGTTATGACTGCTGTCTCCGGGAGAGAGGGCATCACCAGAAAAACCCCAAATCTTTTCAAATTCACAGGGAGATGTAACCATGTGCCCTTGCCCTTTCTCTGGGTCTAATTTGGCCTGGAGATTCTCAGTTCCAGGGTTTTTCTCTCCTCCTTAAGATGCTGACTGTGTAGGAAGGTTTGTCCAGGGTCCTTGCTGGTGGGGTAGAATTTACTCACTTGGTCTTTCCTTATCAGTCCTCTGGGTCTGACTCTTACGTTGCTGGAATTCTTAGAAGAATCCCATTGATATTTGGCCTTCAGTGTATCTCTGCCTAATAATGTAGAAGTTCTGTTCTTGTCTCCTCCCCAGAAAGTAACGTTCTTAGGCCCCTAACACTTGACTTAGATCTGGTTTGGACCAAGGAAATTCAGTCAAAATCAGGTCTTTGGATTGCTGGTCCATCTTTGGGGCAGTGACACCTCACGCCCTAACCTTAAAATACAAGGAATCCAGCCAACAACTTCTTCCCCAGGATCCTTTTCCTGCTTATCACAAAGTTAGCCTGGAATGAAACTTTCATCCTCCCTGGAATTAAAAGTAATTAAGCATCATATCAGATGCCTGTTGTCACAATGATGCTGGAAATAAGCCAACCCAAAGCTCGGTGGCTTGAACAATGAATATTTATGCTCATGATTTGGGTTTTGCCAAATGGTTCTCATGGTCTCAGCTGGACTCACTCATGTTCTACAGTCAGCTGAAGGTCTGATAGGTGACTCTGCTGTCTTTGGTTGAGCATTTTCTTATGTCTGGGGGTTTGCTGGCTTCGGCTCATACAGGAAGTCTTAGAAAACTGGAAAATTGGAAGCCAGGAAAACTGGCCTCTCTTTAATCTCTAGCAGCTATTCTAGTCATGTTGTGAGTTTTTTTTTTTTTTTTTTAAATCACCTCATGGTAGATGTAGAAATAATCAAGTGGGTTTTTATTTACTGAATCTTATGCTTTACCACTGACAAACATTTCTAACTTTGCCTTTGGCCAAAGAAAGTCACATGGCCAAGCCTGGGGTCAGAGTAGGAGAAGACTATGAAGACTATGAAGACTATGAAGCTATAGGGAGGTCATTAATTGGCCATTAATGCAATCAGCCTAACAACAAACTCAATTTGCTCTTCTATTCAATAATTGCTGCAATCTCAGCTGGAACAACAGAAAGGCAGGAGATGTATTCACAAGGAACATGGTCTTTGGGAGACAGAGTGCTGAAACAGGAAGGAACAATGAAGAAACATCTTGGTCCTAGACTCTCCCTGACCTCCAGTCTTCTAATGGTGGCTTCCACTGGCCCAGCCATCCTGAAGCCAGCTGGTGAAAGAGCCCAAAAGATACAGAGCACAGAGCAGGACAGAGGAGGATAGAGAATGCATTCGTGTGTGTGTGTATGTGTGTGTGTGTGTGTGTGTGTGTGTGTGTGTGTGTGAAGCAGGTCCTTCTAACTTTAGCCATACTACTAGGACAGAACTGGAAAATGGTTTTCCTAACTCCAAGCTCAAGAACTTTGAGGTGGCCCCAGTACTCCTTCCCTCTCTCAATCCTTCCCACTTTGTGTTGGGTAAGTACTCCAAGACACAGATACCAAGGCACTTTTAGATTTATTGGGAGAGATGGAAAAAAGGGGAAGGAGTCAAGGAAGTTTGGGAGAACCATTAAATCATGATGCAGATCTCACAGCTGTGAAGAGAAAGGAAGGAGGGTTTGGATAGACAGTCTCAGACTGCAGTACAATTCTAAAAGCTTTGGCCAGGCCACAGGGATATCCTTGAGCCAAAGTCTACATCAGAGAAATGTCACATTTTGTGGGAACTGTGTGCCTTAGTATCCCTGCCATGCTTACCCTTTGGCTGAGAGCCATGTGCACTCAGACACCCTCAGTGGCACATGCAGAGCTTGGCAGTTGGACCCATTAGTCACTCTCAGGAGAGTGACCTGAGAGGCACATTGTCATGATTTTTATCTTTCCTTCTTCCTTCCTTCCTTCCTCCCTTCCCTCCTCCTTTTCTTCTTTTAAGTTACTATTTTTAAGAGTAGTTTAGGTCTCAAGCTTGGCGCTGGGTACTGGTGATAAATAACCAATAAGGCAAACAGGACCTCTACCCTTACAGAGCCTATGGTCCTTCTTCCTGATGAGCTTTTGCAGGGTTCTATTGAATGACCTCAGCAGTAAGCTCTTCTAAGTGGCAGACTAAGAGGGAGACTCATCTAACTCTATATCCTCCTTCTTACCCCTTCACCCCAAAGAGCCTAAACAATTGCCTAGGACATCATTAAGATTATCATACTTCCTAAGCCAAAACCCAGGACATTTTTACTTATGAACTTATCTATCATGAAATCATAAAAAATGTGAAAGTTAAATCATATTTCTTTAGAGTTTTAATGAAGCCTCATTAGGGAAAATACATGAAATTGGACTGATCCCAGGAAATCCAGGGTGTATGCTAAATATAGCAAACAGGTTGAATTTAATTAGACTTGTTTGGGTGCAAAACCAGAGATTCATCCATGTTATTTATGGGTTGGTCATACAATTACATGTGCATGGGAATTTAGGGGAAGTTGTTCTTCTGGCCTTGGGAAGATTGAGTTCCAGCAGAACCTGGGCCACCCAGAGACTGAGAGTGGAACTGTAAGGTCATATGGACTCCTGGGTGGTGTTAGGAATGTTGGTCTCAGGAGTGTGTGGATCTTGACTGGTGTTCCACTCTTCATGACTCATCGCCTCTCCAAGGCTTGCTCTTCTCTTCCTGTTGAGTGTCTCAGTCTCTGTCCTTTATGCATTATTTCTGACCCTCATAACATCACCTTTTTCATTGCGGTCTCCCTAGCTTCTTTCTGTCTCAAGATCTTTCATCCTTCACCTTCTATTTCCAAAGGCTTCATTCTTCTGGTATTTTTTCAGTACAAATTCTAGAGGAAAAAAATCTGTTTGGTCCAGGTCTTCTTTTGGCAGTTCATTTAATTCGTACTGGACTGGGGACACTTGTTCAGAAATCCAAGTGTAGTCTAATCAACTGGGAGAATGAGGTGAGACTCATTCAGCTCTTCAAGGCCAAGGCCATGGCTTCTCCTTTTCCTGGAGAAATCTGTGTGCTGGTCTCTTTTAGGAGAGAAACGTGACTATTGTTGAAAATATAACATTTTGAAATCTTATTTAGTTTCGTGCCGCAGTCATGGTACATGAAATAGCATAATTATACACCTGCTGTATCCTGGAATTTCTTTTTTCATGTAAATCCATCTACTTTTCCTGTTTCCCAGACTGATAAAAGGGAGTGCATGTTAGGGTAAGGTATATTAATTCCAGACTCTATGCCAGAATCTGCTAGATGTTCTGCTTCCATTATTTTATTTGTTGATAACAATAATCCCATGAGTAGGTATTGTCCACACTTTATAGACAAAACTGAGACCTAGAGAGATTAAGGAATTTTCCAGAAGTCGTAAAACTAGTAAGTAGCTGGTCCAGGATGCAAATCTATGTTTTTGACTCCATGTATGTACTATTTGTTTTTTATTTTTTTGGTATTAGGGACTGAACCCAGGGGGACTTAACCACTGAGCCATATCCCCAGCCCTTTTTTGTATTTTATTTAAAGACAGGGTCTCACTGAGTTGCTTAGGGCCTTGCTAAATTGCTTAGACTGGCTTTGAACACCCAATCTTCCTGCCTCAGCCTCCTGAATCCCTGGGTATTTATTTATTTTATTTTAATTTTTTTTGGCACTACTGGGGATTGAACCCAGGACCTTGTGCATGCTGGGAAAGTGCTCTACCACAGTGTAGCTGCCACTGAGCTACACCCCCAGCCAGTCTGTGCTGTTCCTTCTTTAATAACCCACCTCCCACCTCCTTCAAGAAGGTCACTATGTACAGCTCAGACAGTATTTGACACATTTCTTTCTTCATCCTCTGGCCTAACAGAAGGCTCCCCAGGATCTGTGTGTGTGCCTCCTTTTGTCCTTTACTTAGCTCTGTTAATGACATCTATAAATGAGGATGGTGGTCAAGTGCCCATTGCTTTCTTCATGCTGTGTGGGTGCTCTTCCATACACTTTCCACTGGTATGGTAAAAATAATTTTGGATGAGAAAGTGTCAGAAGACCTGAGTTTGAGTCTTGGCTCAGCTATCAAAGAGCTAGGTGACCTTGGGCCAGTTTTTTTTTCAGTGATAAACAAGGAGTTTAAAACTCCTCCACATCTCCATAGGCCATGCTCCAAATGAAGGCTGGGGGTATTTCAGCTCATCCCCACATCTGAAAGCTCCTTGGCTCTGGCTCAGGGTCCTGAACCTCTGAAGACTCAGTTCTTCAAGGATGATCAAGGGTTTTTCCCAGCCCACTGCAGCCTAGAGCCACCATATGCAATGTCTGGGAAACTGGAGGAGGTTCAGTGACCTCTAAAAAGGGCTTAGAATTTGAGCAAATATTACTTTCCATCTGATTCAGGGCCTTCCACGTGGGAGGAATGTGAGCATAACTGAGTAGGAGGGAATAATTCTCCATAGTCTAAATTCATTTTCTCCAGCTGTTTCCTAAGACCATGCTTTTGATTCACCAAGGGCCACAGTTCCACACACATTATTCTAGCTGGCCTGGGGTGCCAGTCTGTCTGCCTGTGCAGAAGCCTACTCAATGGGGTGTCCTTTGCTCTCTTTTTCATTCATTAAATAATTGAGTGCTATAGCCTAGTTATGATAGTGGGCAGAACAAATAAAGCCCTTTCTTTTGGATTGCTTACAATCGGAAAGAAAAGACAGTCAATAAACTGATAAACATGTGATCCTAACTTCTCGGGCAACTTCTTTCACAGTTTTCGAGGCGGGGAATGAAGTGGTGCTGGCATCTTATTTAAAAACTGTCTCTCAGTGTTATGTATTACAGTTAAGATCTCACCTTAAACAGCACAAGTATCCCAATGGTTTTGTCATAGTTATAGTGAACCTAGAAAACTGCAGTCCCATCTTAACGGTTGATGCTCTATTGAAGTTGATATATCCTGATAATCTCCTGAGAAACAGCAGAAAGGAGTCCAGTGTGCCTGGTCCTGTAGTCACTCGTGCTTGTGTTAAAATTTCTGTTCCTCCACTTATTAGGTGTAACTATGGGCACGTAACTTTACCTTTCTTGGTGCACGTGTGTGCACACACACATCAATAGATTTATTGT
Source organism: Geosciurus inauris (assembly GCA_004024805.1). Taxonomy (NCBI): domain Eukaryota; kingdom Metazoa; phylum Chordata; class Mammalia; order Rodentia; family Sciuridae; genus Geosciurus; species Geosciurus inauris. The sequence continues at coordinate 140,774 of PVHX01002329.1, forward strand.
GTAAATGTATGGGAAATAAGAAGTGGAACTATTCTGCACATAGTAGGTATTCATTAAATACCAATTTTCAACCCCCCCCTAAGAGTGAATTAGTAAGTGACCAAATAGATTCTGAAATAAATAGTGGATGATGGAAACTGTTATAGAGACATTTTTGAACTAGTGCTCCATTCAATTATTAGATAATTCTTACATTCATTCCAGTTATTCATTAGATAATTCTGACTATGTGCCCAGACTACTGGGTAGGCTAGGTTAGGAGAACAGAGTAGAAAGCAGGACAAAGTATTTGCCCTAAAGTTTTTTTGCCTTTGATTTCTTCCTTCTTTTCTCCTTCTTTTCCTGTTTTCCTTCCTTCTTTCCTTTCTTCCCTTCCTCTGTGGCTCCCTTCTTCCTTTTCCCTACCGGTAGACTTTGCATATAGGATAATGTTTTTTGATACCATGTTTAAAGAAATCTTTGAAACAACATGAGAAATAGCAAACCAAGACATAGAAAATGATGGCAAAACAGTGAGGAGACAGTGTTCCTTTCTCTGTCATTGTTGTCCTTGTGTGATGATGAGCCTGTAATTAGGACACTATTCCTATGGAGAGTGACTGACATAGAAAAGATCTGGGGAGAGTATTGGTTATATAGGAGAGTTAGTTACAGCCATGTGGGCCACGGGCTGCCATGGAAATAATCCTTTTATTTGTGTAGCTCTTTACAGAAATGGGAGGTGCTGTCCTGGAAGCTGACCTGTGTTCTGCTCTGCAGGGATGCAGGCCGAGACAATGCACGGACCTATATTCTATAGTGGCTCCAAACAACTGGTATAGGAGGTGATGAAGGGGCAGGGGCTTTGCATAAATAGAAGAGCAAATGTATGTTTGTCGGCACTGCCCTCCTCTCCTTTCTTTTCCCCACTTTCCAAAAATAAAGTACATTGTTCCTAGGGAGTGGAATTTCCAAGTGGCAGCTGTGCCTGACTCCTTCCCAAAGGACAGAGCCCGAGGAAGTTACCAGGGTTCACTCGTGTTTGTTCTGTCCTCTATGGATGCTGGGATTTGAGCTGCAGAAATAGCTGCATTCACAGGGTGTGTCACACTGAGCCCCAAATGCCCGGTACTCACCCTTTACGAGGGATGCGCAAGTTTTGTGAATGCCTGTGTCCTCGGATTCCTCATTGGAAATCCTTCTCCAAAATAGTGCCATCAGGAAGAAATTGCATAGCACTCCCTCTCCCTTCTCCACTCTCCCTGAAAATCAACTCTCCTGCTTTGGGTCAATAGCAATTCAGGTGAAGTTTGATTTTGACTATGCTATGGTTGGTCCACCTGTCAACCTGAGGGCCAGCCAAAGTTAGGAAGGTAGACTTGGATAGATGTCATAGACTGGCTTTCAAAAAGAGTTTAGGATATTAGATGACAGTTCAGGGCTGTTGACTTAAGGTTGTTGGCCTGGGAGAGGGGACGATGAATGGAGGAAAATTCTGAGGCCAAAATTTGGGTGCATAATCAAGGATTGAGGGATATAGAATTGTTGGGATTGAGTTAAACTGATTAGACTCAATTCCACCTGCATCGATTAAAGCCATTGGTGGAGCTAATACACCAGGATATCTGTGTAAAATTATCTATCCTCTCTTCAAATGATTGCTTCAGTGTTTTAATGCTAGCATGGGGTCCTGGGAGCATTAGCCTTAGGTGGTGGGAAAAATAGCTCCCAGCACATTTTATTAATAGGCATTAACTAAATATGCTAGGGGTATGGTTAGTGGAAGAACATCCATTCACATATTTGTCCTTCCCGTTTTAAAGCTGACTATCTGCTAGATGTTGGGTTAAAAGACACTGTGAAAAGTGTACTTGGTTGAATCGTAACCACTTACCTTCTCAATGATATATACACATTCTAATCTCTAGAACCTGTGGATTTGGCTTCTTTTGAACAAAATCTCTTTGCAAATGGAATTAAGTTGAGGATCCCCAGATGAGATCATTCTGGACTATCCAGGTGGGCACCAAATCCAATCACGATGGTCCTCCTAAAAGGGACACAGAGGAAAGATACAGAGAGAAGAGAAAAACGCCATGAGGAGATGGAAGTAGAGCCCAGACTGATGCGGCCTCAAGCCAAGGGACGCTCCGAATCACCAGAAGCTGCGAGAGGCAGGAAGAATTCTCCCCAGAGCCTTCCAAGGAAAAATCGCCTTGCCGATCCCTTGATTTAAGACTTCTGGTCTCTAGAACTGTGAAAGAATCAACTTCTGTTGTTTTAAGCCATCAAGTTTGTGGGAATTTGTTGTGTGAGCAATAGGAAACTAATATAGAGCAGAAGTTAGTCACTCTGTCTGGAAACCCACCCTTGGAAGCCAACTGCCCCCCCACCCAGCTCTTGGAGGTTGCTGCCATTTATTCATTCGCTCTTCAACACAAGCATGCAGTTGGGGCCCACTCTGTGCCAGGACAGAGGGTTGTTCTTGGTGCTGCGCAGACAGATAGGACTCAGTTCTGTCCTGAGGAGCTTTTAGATGGAAGCAGAGCCACAGCTACCCAACAAGAGGACAGGGGCCCAGGGCATGTGCTGTTGAAGCACAGAGGAGGGCCACATCTTCCTCTTGGCAGGGAGTTGAGCGGTTTTCTAAATCGGAGCCACACACCCATGGTACAGATGTGTTCGACACCAGGAAGCACCAGGGGAAATATGCTTCCTCGGAGTGTACTTCTGGGGGCGGAGAAAGCCATGATTTCCCAATTCTAACCTCAATCTTGCTGGAAAAAAAAAAAAGTAAGGTGGTGGTTTGTCATTTATGGGGTCTCATGGGGAAGAAAACAAAAGGTGCTTTTCTTGAATGAGCTGGGATGTGGCAAGCACATGGGCAGGGATCCCCAGCCCTGGTGTGGAATACTTATGAGCCAGGCCTGAGAAGTGTTGGTGGCGGATGGGTAGGGAGCCAAGGTGGAGCAGGGGGAGGTGTTCTATGGGGACAAAGACATCCTCATCATGGTGAACCTTGGCTAGATGCCAAGTGAAATTGGAGTGAAATTTCCCAGATATGAGGTTCTCTAGGTTTATTTATTTATGGAACACTGATATATTCTCTTGAGATTAACAAGATGGTGCTGTACAGAAGGATCAAGGTAGGTTGGTACCAGAAGGCAAGAAAACTCTATCAGGAGCTGATCAGTCCTATGGGGAATAAGACATAGACCTTGACTCTGCAGAGCAATGTCAAGGCCAGATGTGCTTAGTACCAAATATATATTGAATAGACAGACAACAGTCATGCTGTCTGTGGACAGAAAAGAGGGCAGTCAGAGCCAGCATGATCGGGAGAGGCTTTCTGGGGAATGAGTGACTAGAGGTGGGTAAAGGGCAGGATTTAGATGAAAGCAGATGGAGAGGGTAGTCTTTCCCTCTCTCTTCCTTTCTTCTTTAAGCCCGGGGTGGCAGAGGGAAACATGCCTGAATGTCTACCATCAAATGAGATTCTCATCTGCAGGAGAGGATGAAACTTGTGCTAGTTGGAACATTGAATTGTGGTAAATCTTGGGAGACAAAAAAACTTAAGTAGAAAACGTAATTTGTGGCCAGTTTGTAGAGGTCTTGAGCACCTGTGAGGGTGGGCTTTGTATGTGATCCTGAAGGCAGTGGGAAGACATTGCTGGTTTTTTTTTTTTTTCTGAATATTTTCTATCCCTGCTTGGTTGACTCTCTGGAACACAGATAAAGAGAGATGATGGGAGTAACTAGTGGCTCAGCTTTGGACAAATCAAAAGTGCATTTCCGAAAGGGGGAAAGGCATCATGGACAGTCATTTTATGAACCCCCCACCCCAACGCTACAGTCTGCAGCCCCATCTCTATTCCTTCTTATTCATTTAGTTTTTCCTCAAAATGAATAAAATTTATTTTTCATCTTAAAAGGAATGATGCTCATTAGAGGAAGTAGGATTATGGAAAAGAAGAAAAATAAATCACCTGCAATTTCTCCTTAAAGAAATGATTGCTGTATTTTTCCTGCATGTAATTTTTAAAATAGTAAAAGAAATCACATATATTCTATTTTATATTCTTTTGTTTAATCTTCCCATTATAACACAAGCATTTCCTGGTGTTATTGCACTCTTTCAGCAATAGGTTTTAATGCCTGTGTCTAGGAGGGGCGCATTAATTTACTTAATCTTTCCCCTATGTTTGAATATGTGATTTATTAGCATTTTTTCATTACTGTAAATCATGCTAGGATGAACTTCTTTATGTGATAATCTTCTTCCATATTTATGATTATTTCCTTTGGCTAGATCCCTAGATGGGGAATCACTGAATCAAAGGGCATGAACATCTTTAAGGTTCTTTGAACATTCTGCCAAATTGCTTCCTTGGGGGTTGTTGAGCTTTGGAAGTACATGATGAAAGATGAGTCTCATAGCTGAGGACAGGCAGGGCCAGGCCAGATAGAAAGAGCATTCCAAACATTCTAGTAGAAAGAGACATTCCGGAGTCACTGAAGCCGCAGCCCTGGTGATGGGCTGTCCTGATAGGAAAGCATTGCTGGTGTCCCTGCCATTTTTAGAAAGCCAGATTTGAATTCTTCCCTACAAGGACAGTAGTACTCTGGCACAATGACCTTTTCTGTTGTTAGAGCACACTATGTTGACTTCTACCACAGGGCCTTTGCATCTGTTCTGTTCCTCTACTGGAACTCTTCTGTTCTCAAAACTTGCCATGCCTGGGGCCTTCTTCTCATCCTCTATTTCCAGGTACTTCTGTCACATTGATTTCATTCATGGCACTTATTATTCCTGGCCCATGGAAAATGTTCAAAAGATATTTGTAGAATGACTGAAATTATTCACTCATTTATTCAATCTACTAATATTTTCCGATTGCCACTTTAAAATATTCCTGTTACTAGGTCGGTAGAGTCCAGCAAGAAGAATCCAGGGGAGGGAGGAGGGGAGGGAAAAGGGAGGTCGTGGGGAATGGAGATTGATCAAATTATCTTATGTGCATGTACAATATGGCATAATGAATCCATCGCACTATTATGTATAATTATAACACCAATAAAAAAATAAAATGAAAAATATTGTGGTTACTCTTAAGATAAAGAGGAAGATATCTAAAAGAGCTTATATAACATTTACCAGAACTAGTCCCAGCCAGTGACTCCTGCCTCGTCTTGACTCACAGCCTGCCTGAGTCTCTGCACATCAGCCTTATTTGCTGGCTTTAGGTATTTGAACGTGCCATGCTTCTCACTGCCACAGGACTTTTGCACATGCTATTTCCTCATCCTAGAACAAATGTCATGTCTTTACCTTACTAGATCTTACTCACTCATCCATCAGATCAGTGGATTTTCCTTGGAAATCTTCCTTGACATCCCATAAGAGGTCAGGCTCACTCTCTTACCTACTCTTCGATCGTCCCCAAAATGAGCCCCAGTGAACAACGTGTGGCATTCAGGCCCTCTGACTAAATTTTGACCAACAAACAGAACAGGGCAGAAGTAAGACTACGGTTTCTGAGATGCATTTTGTGCCTGGGTCTCTTGAAATGTTTGCTTTTGGGATACTGAATGGGGAATCCAGAATCTTCTCAGAATCTAACCACTGCTTCATGAGAAGCCCGAGGTATGAGCTGTGCAAAGAGGCCATGGCAGCTTGACAGACAACAGCCTCTGTTAACTGAGGGTCATGTTCTTCCACATGATTCCACCTCCGCCCCATCTGACTGACAGCCCATCAGAGCCACCCAGCTCAGCCCAGCTCAGCCCAGCCAGTCAAAGCTAGGAAATAAAAATAAACCCTTGTGCTAAACCACCAAGTTTGGGGATTGTTTGTTACACAGTCGGGGATGCCTGAAACACGCAGCGTCCTCTTCCTCTTCTCCTTCCTGGACTCCTTACTACTGGGACCGTGTGCTGCTTTCCTGATTTAGTTAATGATCTTCATTTACCAGTCTGTAGCTTTATGATGGCAAAGACTGGCTTGACCAAGTCTTTTTATTTTATTTCATTTTATTCTCATCATTGATAATTTTCATTTTATGGTCAAGAGGAAATTTCTGGGGAAACTGCTGTGGTGAGTCTCAGGGGAGGTAGGGCATGTGCCCTGAGCTCATGGCATGTGACTGTGCAGTTACTGATGCAGAGAGGCAGGAAGGCCCTAGGATTCATCCCAGAGGCCCTGGGACCAGTATTTAGTGTCCAGCCGAGGTGGCTTGACATCCTGACCTTGACATCCTGACCAGTGCATTTGAGGCATAGTCTCTGCATGCCTGACCTTTTATGTTTCTGTCTGTCTATTTCACCTGTGGGTTCTCCTATTTGCTCATGGCCCTCTGAGCTGCTTATCTCTCCAGAAATTTCATTCTAAGTTAACCTGAGCTGCTTTGCAGTTGTGCAAAATCGAGGATGCTGACAAGTTGCTTAGCATCTGCTTAAAAACCAAGGCATGAGAGATATTTAACAAACACTGTGAAAGGAACGAATATGTGTCAGGGACTCAGGTGGACATCTGGAATTCTAGGATAAATAAAACTCTACTTCACAGGTGCTCTGAGTTTACTGTTATGTATAAGCCAACACTATAATTACAGGTAAGTGCTACGAGAGAGAGACATAAAATTATGAGAACTAACTGTATCTGGGAAGGAGGAGGATCTTGACTTATGTTCATAATTGTATTTAGATGAACAGCAAATGTTTATTTGTTGATTGACTGAATGACTAAATAAATATAAAGCTCAAGTGATGTGATGTATATGCAAAGCTTTGTCAACTGCAGAGTGCCACCTCGATGGAAAACATGATTCTTTGATCAGTGCTTGATTTCTCTTTGTCACCAATATCAGAAAACATATGCCAAACTGGCTTAAGTAAGAAGAGGATTGATTGGCTCCTAGAATAGAGCAATCCAATAACGACAGTAAGCTCAGGGGTTCAAGTATTATTATGAAGATCTTTTCAATTTGATGTTATCTGTGTTGGCTTCGTTCTTAGGCTGTCTCTAAATGCTGGTTCTCAAACATTCGAGCCTTCCACATCTCAGGTTCAGACTGAAGAAGAAACAAGCAAAGAAGGAACTATTTCTGGTTGTTCCAGCATAAATCCTCGAGTGTGCTCTGTTTGTACAAGTTGGATCTCACTTGGGTAGAATGCCTCTGTCTGAGCTGAGTAGGATGCAGGGTCTGGCCAGACCTGGGTCATGGAGTGGAGAGCACCTGCTGCAACCACTAGTGGTTAAGGCACTGGATGCAGACTGCTTGAATTTGCAAATCTTGGTTCTGCCATTAAAGAGCCAATTGCAGTTTACCTCTCTTTTAGCTGAGACATCTCTGGAAAGGGGGTAATGGTACTAGCATTGTGGAGCTGGTGTAAGGATTAAATGAGTGAATGTATGTGTGATGCTTAGACTAGTACCTGGCATGTAGCAAGAGCTTAATAATCATTAGTTCCCATTTTTAGCTACTTCAGCATGGACCAAGAATAGGAAAAAGATGCTTCCCCAAGGAAGCTCAGGGACCTGTTAGCAGAAGAGGGTCTGAATGAATGCTCAAGAGGCAGAAACAACAGATGTCCACTACACTTCACCTCCAAGTTACAACCAATGAGCCCCTCGAGGTAAGCAGCCAATATGTTCTTGCATGAAGCCAGGTGGGGCTCACAGCTGCCTCTTGGTGTCCGTCTTGTGCCCCTGAGAGAAGTTCTAGTTGCAATCATGCCCAACTGATCAATACCCCAGGCAGGCTGAATGTCTTCCAGGCAATCAGGGCTTGTTTTCCTGGGCTTCACCTTTGGGGCAGTCTTAGAATATCCATGCCCTGGCCAGCCTGGTTGCATATTGAACCATTTCAAAATGTTGGAAGAGGAAGTCTGCATGCTTAATGTGTAATTTAGCTGAAAGAACTGGAACAACTTGCGTTTTGGTGTGTTCCTCGTTTTGCAAATGCATGTTATTTTCATAATGGATCCCAATGGCTGCCTCAGAGTTATTCTGGTCCATCATATTAATGTGGGTTATGGTGCTTTAATAAGGGTTGACTTCGGACTCCTCAGGCTGTGCATCACGATCATTTGGCTGCTTGTACACCAAACCATCTGCCATTCTTCTTCTTGTGGGTTGATATTTATCCTTTATTTCATTACTTCCATGGAATAAGCCAGAACATGTATAATACATCAGCAAGCCCCAAGCTACGTCAATGGCTTGAAGTGACAAAGGACTGGTTTTTAAGTTCTTACACAAGTTTGGTTGAGGAAGCAGTGTCCACATGGTCTAATTTTGTTTGGGGTTTCCATGTCTCCATCGGTCTTGTCTCTGTGGAGATTGACTCAAGGGATGGTCCAGACTTCCCATTTGACCTAATTTAATCTGTTTCAAGATGTGGTCACACTATAACATAAGAAGGAGGTCGCAGGCAAGGATTCCTGGAGAGGACTTTTGCAGAGAAGTGGTTTTGAGCTGGGTTCCTGGGGGGAAAATAACATAAACTCTTTTAAAATTCTGTTGTAGGAATGATAGAACATCTTCAGACTCCTCTGGGCTAAGCGTGTAACCCCACTGCTTGGGAACACCTGAATGGTGGCTGTGACAGACAGCCTACAGCTAGGAGGCTCCTCTGATACCTTTGCCTCTGCCCACACGCAGGGAGTCTCAGGCTTCCTCTGATCTCTTTGTGTAGCATCCCATGAGTTCTACACTCACTGCTAGTGGGTTGCCATTAGCACCTCCACCCCAGTACCTGGTCCTCCTCTCACTCTCCATCATGCTTCCCACATCCATTCTAAGTGGCACATGTGCATCATCAGTGGCCTGTCCTGCAGCCTCCCACCCCAGTCTAATTCTTTCATTGGGCAATGACTTATTTTCCATCTTCCGGGAAGACTCAGTATGAAATGTCTCATGACTTTGTTGCAATACATGTCAAGCTCTATCCCTACTCTTGGTTTGAAATATATGGTCACATGATGCTCCTTTCATAATGACATGTAGGAGATGTTACTGATCTGTCCACAATTGCTGTCCCTTGGGACAGTAGGCAGAGACAGGTTCCTACCCTAGCCCTACGAATGCGCTAGTTGTACACTTTAAGGTCTCCCTGATTCTCAATGTCCTCATCTGTAAAATGGGCATGTGCAATCCTGGGGGCTCTTGAGAATGAACCTAGATCACGTCAGTGACATGCTCGATATGCTGTCCAGTGCATAGCAGACTCTGTCCATGTTTGCCTTGGCTGTTTTTGAAACCATTCAGGAAGACAGGAGGTAGGTTTGTCTCATTTATGGAGGACACTGGGACCTATTCTTTTTCTTCTCTAAGCTCCCCCAGACTCTCCCCTTTCCCTTCCTTTCTTCTTCATCAGACTCTAGTCTCCACTGTCTTCGATCCCACCCACAGCTTTGACAAGATGGAAGAGCAGAGTTGTTTATTTTGAAAGCAAATTCAACATTGACCCTCTGAAAAAACAGCCCCCGCAATACGCTCTATTACCACATAAGCGTCACATTTAAACAAAGCCTTTTGGCTTGAACTGAAAATTACTGTCCCCCTGGGAGGCATAAACTGGAGGGGCTGCCCGTGTGAAGGAGGGGTGCGCTGTGGCTGGCAGGGCCGCGGCTGCTGGAAGGCAAAGCTCAACTCCTCGCTTTATGCGTCAATTTCATTTGGAAAACTCTGTTCCCCGTTCCCCCTCCACAGTGGGGAAAACAAGAGCAATCTGTTAAATCCTTGGAAGGTGGAAAAACAACCACTCTCAAGTACATATTCAAATCAGTAAGAGCTCATCCAGTTACCAGCTAGAGAGTTCTGTTGGGACTGCAGGCGGGTCAGCAGATACAGTCTAAAAATGGTATGTGGATGTGACTTTGCATACCCCCCTCCCCCAGCAAATAATGGTAGAACTGAGGAACATCCCTTTGCTTAGGTAACAATAATGTCACACTGATACAAGCAGACATTTATTCAGCAGTTTTTCTGTGCCAGGCACAGAGCAAGACTTGACTCATATGAACTCACTTAAGAGGGAGGTAGTTTTTATTCTTATATTTTTAACAGATGAGGAAACTGAGGCACAGAGAGGTTCATTAACTTACCCAAAGTCCCACAGTTGGTGATTTCAGCCCCATCATTCAGGCCCCAGAGCTCAAGCTCTTCATCTTCTCTTTGGAGTGAGATGGAAGTGTGTTTGCACACTCTGTGCATACTCACACGCACTGAGACAAGGACACTAAAGAAACACAAGGTACATTGTGTGGCTCTCTGGCATTACATTGTCTTGGGTGAATTTCAGGTATTTCCATGTTTGTCTTGTTATCTCCTAAGAGATTTAGGATCCTTGAAGGTCTTTCCATGTCAGTGTCCCTGTGGGTCTGCACACTGTTCCAGACACCAGCAGCACATCAGGAAGTGCTTGCTGAGTTGAGAACAGGTAGGTGTTAACCAGGATGATGCTGACTGTGAACGTGAACTAGACATTCCAGAGAAGATGGGCATCAGCCAGGCACAGAGAGGCTGCCGCAATGTATGAGGGAGACAGGGAAAGTGAGGCTGACCTTGAACGTTTAAATAGAGGGCAGAAGAAAGGGTTCTCAGGGTAGGGAAGGCATCTGGGAAAGGGACAGAGAGGATAAGAAGGACAGTGTGGCAGATGCCACCAGGGAGATCTGGTCACCTAGAGTGAGCACCTGAACTGGGTGCAGCCAGCCATCACCTGGGCTGGTAGAGATGCCAGTGCTGGGTGGGCACAAAGAAGGTAGTGCTTTCAGTTCCTGGGGGCCAGTATGGTCCAGTAGCTAAGTGCATGGAGTCATGGGGTCAAATCTCAGCTTAGCCATTTTCCCAGTTGCAGAAGTTTGAGCAAGTTCAGCCCAAAGCATGCACAGGGCACTGAGAAGATTAAATGAGAGAACGTGTGGATGGTGCCTGGTAAAGAGTCAACTGACAGTGGAGAAGGAGGATGGAGGATGAACTGGAGAGGAGAGAAACTGAGCTGGGGACAAGTTTGAAGGCCAAGACAATCGCAAGCAGAAGTAGTTCTGGACAACCAGTGTCCTGGGACCTATAGGGGTTTTGAAAATCTTCTTTCTGGGCTTTGAAAAGAACACTGCACAGAGTAGATGCTCAATCAATGCTGAGCAACAGATGTGTTGGCGTAGTATGAGCCTGTGTATGTGTGTGAGAGAGATACAGGTGTGTGTGGGCGTGTGCAGGTGGACACGGTGTGGTTTCCGTACCAGCCTGCTGTCCATGGAGCGGGAGGATGTTTGCTGAAGTTAGTCAGAGTGGCCAGGTCTCAGGACTCTGGGTCTCTTCTATGATTCATGAACATTCTGGGGAAGTCTATGAAGTCCTTAAGCTGTGGTGAAAGTTGGTATTTAAAAAAAGAGGATGACTTCGTTCCTCGTTCCCTTTTGTACATTTTTCCACTAGCACACAGGCTCCTCCAGGAAATTCTGGATCTTTCACCATCTTCAGTACAAGTCATTTTGTTATTAGTACTTATTTTTACTTTTCTTGCATATGCTGTCTACTAATTGGGCATTTGTTTATGAGGTTTTATTCAATATTTTGACACTCACCTACTCTGTTCCTACAGTGTGCCAGGCACTGGCTGGCGCTCCAGAAATGAGACATCATTACCCTTGAAGAGCTCCTGGTGCAGGGAGCAGAGCTCAGACAGAAGTATATGAGGGTGGAACAGGGTGAGGGTCAGGGGTTCAGGGAGAATTTCCAGAGGCGGTGAACTCTCAATGAGAGCTCACAAGGCGCCAGGAATCATGCTAAGCACGTTACAGACATTATCTCATTCGCTCCTCACTCTATGAGGTAAGTGCTATTATCCTTGTTTTTGCATGACCTTGCATGAATTACTTCACTTCTCGGAGCCTCAGTTATCCTCATCTGTAAAATGGGATCTGTAAAACCTCAGAGAATTATAGCTAGTATTACATGGTTAACATATATGCAGCGTACTTAGCGACAAGCTAAGTTGGCATTAAGAGAAGGGCTGACATGTTTCCTAGTTACTATGAGGAGGAGGTGGGGCTGCAGAGGGTGGATGACTTGCTCAGGGTCCCTTAGAATGCAACTGTCAGAATGGGATGTGAAGCCAGTGCTCGTAGGTGCAGGCTGTGTGGACTGGCTTGGGAGTTTAGAAAAGATTTGGAGAGTTTTCCTGGATGCAAAGCTATATTATGGAATGATTTCAGCAAGAATGGCCACCTCACACTGTCAACCCTGCTCCCTAATTCCATTTGTGGTACATGCATCAGTTAGCTGATCATCCTCTAAAATGTACATGGCACCTCCTTTCTTGGTTTCCAGACATCTAGCTCTTGTTCTCAGGTCTCCTGTTTCTTTTTCAATTATCAGCAAATTTTCTACAGTGGGCACCATGAAGCCAGGAGAGTCCAGGGATTCTCACCATGGGGCCGCTGTGTGGCAAATAGCAAGAAGCCATTCTTGGATGGGGAGAGGGGGAGGAGGGAAAGAAAAGAGCAAAAAAGAAAAAAAAAAATAAAAGCCATCCATTTCTGGCTCTGGTGCTGCTCACTGAAATAATTCTTAATCCTCTGCACAGAGTCACCACCCAGCTCTTCTTGGAGCCACCTCCCAGGGCAGTTGTAAGGAGCCTGATTAAGATTTATGTGGTTTGTTTTCTTTCCCCAAGCCTTTGAAGATCCAGGGAGGAGGTAACATTTATGGCTGGTTGGTTAACCCTACAGCTCTCTGGGGTCTCCTTGTGCGACCCCCGGGCTGCTTCCCAAGGCAGGAGGCAGCAGGCCTTGGCCGCCCCATCTGGGGAACTGGCTGTCAGAGGCCAGGGTGGACAGAGTTTCAGGCCCCATAGTTCTGGCGGCTTTGCTGGCCACAAGGGCCTCATCCCAGCCGACCGCCCCCACCGTCCTCAGAATAGAACCAAATCTTCCCACAGGGGAGAGAACTCATGAACATCAGCGTCAAGAGGAAAAGAGGGGTTGGGGGTGATGCTTGTAAGGTTGAGCTGAGCAAGACACAGATAAATTTGGCTCTGAAGCTGCTAATCTTGGGCAGGTGAAGACAGAATTGGCCAGGGTTCTTTGGTGTGAGGGACCAAAGAGCTTCTTTATAGAAAGATACACATAGATTAAAAAATAAATGAATCTTTGCTTTATTTATTTATTTTTAATGCTAATATTTTCCTGGCATGGCTGATTAGAATGACTTGTCTGGGTGTCCTGAGCTCCATTTCTGAGACCCAGCTGAAAATCCTTGACAGCTAGAGGGGGGTAAATAGATACCTTGGAGAATTGAAAATATTTGGTATGGCTTTCTGTCCTTATTAAAAAGAGAACTCATTTGTTTTGTTTCCCATATTCCTCCACATCCTACGACAGCTACTGAGAGAACACTGGAAAAGCATGTCCTGTTTGGAATTAGGTTGGCCAGCAGTTCAGGCAAGCAGAGGAGTTTAGTTCTTTGCCTCTTGCTGGGGACTCTGAACTTAAAACTCCAACTCTGGCATTTTCTGTTTAGCAATTTAGGAGCCAGCAGTGGGATCTTTAGAGTCCTTCCTCTGAGAAACAGTAAAGGACTTCCTTCGAGCCCTAAAGCTCAGAAGAAATGGTAGTTTTCCCATCTATTGGTTCATTGATTCATTTTTTCAGTGAATACACTGGGTACGAGGTACTCAGTAAATTTACAAATCGTGGGTGACAATTTAGCTGATCCACAGCAATCCTATTAAGGGTGTTCAGCTTCCATTTCTTAAGGCACCGTGGGGTTCGATAACTGGATTATATAACATTTTTGGTCTTTTCTCCCCTCCAGGCTGCTTTGCCCAGAAATTATAGGAAGAATCTTAAACTTGGGAAACAGAAAGACCTGAGCTCAGTTCCTGTGTCTTTTTAATTAGAACGAGGCCTTGGGCAGATTGCTTAATTTCTTCAAACCTCCATTTGTTCATCTGTAGAATGGGGATCAAGTCAACAACAACAAGAAGAGAATACAAACAGACAAGGGGAACAGGGAATGTAGCTCAGTGGTAGAGCGATTGCCTAGCATGCATGAGGTCCTAGGTTCAATCCCCAGCACCACAAGCAACAAAGAAAACAAAAGCAAAAACAAAGACCCCCCGCCCCCCAACAACAACAACAAAAGCCAGACTAGGTGTTCTGAGCCCGGTGGGAACAGGTTCTCCATATAGAATATGAATTTTGGTTTTATTGGGTCAAGGCTGTGATCTTTGCTCTTGTTCCTGGACTCTAAAGGGCTGTCGCAAGTTGAGAGAAACCTAAATGGCCTTTCAAATGGGGTGACTCCCACCTTGGGTGTGCTGTCTTTTCTGGGCAGAGGTGGTCTAGAGAGCCGGCAGCTTTGGCTCCTCCACCAGAAGGTAGAAACATTTAACATAACAGTGACCTCATCAGGGGCATACCAGATGCTATCATCCATAAACAGTCATTTATGCAAGTTGAGCAGGCCCCACAGGCCACAGGTAAGCTGGGGAAAGAGAGATTGAATTGTTCAGTCCTGGAGGAGCGGAGGTTGAAAAGCCAATCAACCCTTTCTCGTAACTTAAAATTGCTGCAAGTTTTTGAATAAAAAAAAATTTAAAAAAAAATCTGGACAGGTTAAACAGGTTTTCCATTGGAAAAGTGTGAAGATGCAGGACAATGATGAAATTTTCATTTTTGCTCAATTGTCTTCCTCTTGTTCTTCCCCAAACTTTCTTGTCTCAAACTGCCCTTCCCCCACTCCATTTTTGAGCATTCATCCCAGTCCCTGACTCCCCACCCCTCAGAGAAACATATAAGCCTCAAATGAGGCCAAGTCAATTGCAGAAAGGCACACTCTTCCCAAATGAGCAAAAATATTCCAACTTAAAAAAAAATGTATATAAAATGTTTATGAAATGAGGAGGCGAGGGAGGTTCAGAAGTTATTGTGGGGGCTGGCAAGAAGGAGAGCCAAACTATGGGACAGCACATCTGACAGTTTTCTCTGAGATTTTAAAATATATTGACATGTTCTCGCTCCCTCTCTGGAAGGCCCTCCGCTTCCCACCCCCCAGCCCCAGCTGCACATGGCACACAAGAACCCCTATATATATGCATGCACACTCTCACTGAGGAATCCAGCAAAACACGGGGCTGTTCTTTACAGGCCAGGGAGCTTGTTGTTTTAGTCTGTTGTTTTCATTTCTGTGCACCTGCACCCCTTGCCCAAGACCCCCACCACATTGCCCCTGTCTTGACCAACAACACAGAGATGTGTGTTTCTGAATAAATCACACATTATGCAATTTGGTTTCCTCAAGAATTTGGTAGGAAAACTCTGAATCTTAGTGAATTGGCCTTAATTGCATCCTTTAGGTCCTGGGCATGTTTCACCTGCCTTGGGTTTGTTCCCTGAGACTCCATAGTTCTCGTCTGTTCCTTCCTTCCTTCTCTCGCCCACAGAAGTGGCATGCATGATGAGATGGAGAGTTTTACTCTGAGCAGGAGCAGGGCAGTGAACTGGGTATGTGGGTGGTAAGGATAGCTTGGGCTGCCCAGCATTCTGGTGGCTAAAGTGTGGGCGGAGGGTGGGCTCCAGGTTCTAGGTTGATGAAGAGCAATTTCATGTATTTGACGTCTAGCTGCTATGGAATCCTATTTGCAAATGCTAAGTAACCTAGTCAATATGGTACAAATTATCAACAGCAGCAGGGGGAATGTTGACTGCTACAACTTGGGCTTTGAAGAGATTACAATGTTTTTGGTGTGATCCAGGGCCAATGATGTCTTAAATCCAATTTCTATTTGGTGGGTCTTTAAGTCACGACAGAGACAGCATTGCAAAAACAAAGCCATGGCTTCTCCCTGGAAAGGGCAAGCTAATCCGGACCTAAAGAAGACCCAGAGGAAGATGGTCCCAGGGATGCCTTGCTTAATGGCTGGTTGAAACATGAAGAATGAGATGATAGAGGAAGAATTTGGGTGTTCTAAACTCAATCTTAGGCACTCAGTGTAGACAACACCTTGACAGTGTTCCTGCTTTTGGCTGAGTACAGGGAACTTAACCGCTTCAGATTTGATTAAATCCACTTTAATTTACCATTCTACTCTTAGACAAGAGTGGTCATTTGAATTTTTTCCTATTAAGGTTAAATGGGTCTCCTTACCAGATCCATCTTTTGGTCACTGTTTGACTTATCTACCTACCGTTGTATAATTTAACAGCTTAAAAATAACAAACATTTATTAGAACTCAGGAGGAGATTTAGCTGGGTGGTTTTGGTTTCAAGCATCTCCTGAAGTTGCAATGGAGATGTGGCTGTGGGCTGCAGTCATTGGAGGCTTGACGGGGCTGGAGATCTGCTTCTAAGACAGTCTCCTCCGCTGGACAGGGTAGCGCACAGCCCTGTAATTCCAGTGAATCAGAAGGCTGAGGCAGGAGGACTACAAGTTCGAGGCCAACCTCAACAGGTCCTGTCTCAAAAAAATAAAAGGTCTGGGGTGTGGCTTAGTGATAGAGTGCCCCTGGGTTCAATCCCCAGTATCAAGATGGTTTCCTCATGTGGTTGTAGGTGGAAATTGTGGGCCTGTCAGTAGAGCTGCTTGAACTTCCTCGGACATGGCAACTGGCTTCGCTCAGAGCAAGGGACCCAAGAGACTGAGCAAGGAAGAATCCACAATGCCTTAGTCATGCACCGTCACTTATGCCACCTTCCAGGCAATGGAGGTATGCCAATAAGCCACATTCAAGGGGAGGGGAATTGAATGCTACCCTTTGAAGGGAGGAGTACCAAAAAATTTCTGGTCATATTTTTGAACTACCATGGTTATAGTTCTCCTAAATGATACTATATGCATAAATCTATTTAACAATTAGCACAGTAGTCCTCATATATTTGATTGTAGCTATCACATCTTACCACTTCTGGCTGAATATTTTCAGTTTCTTTGACTATTCTGTGTATGATTTGGTATATATCTCTCAGCTATCCTTGTTCAGTGTGACAGTGGAGCTAAAATATGGTATTCTAGATTGAACGTAAGACTCAAACGGTGAACACGGTGTTCTTTGTAGTTGTTAGAACTCATTAACCCATGCTAAGCACAGGGCCTGGTGTGTGGTAGATATTCAATTCATGTTTGCTATTGAAAGGATGAATAAGTGAATGAGTCTATGAATGGACCTGTCTCTACCTAGATACCGTGTTAGTTCCTCTTTATTTCTTTTAGCAGATTTTATACTGTTGATTAATTTGAGTTTGTTAACTAAAACATCTAAATCAACGCCCCCCCCCCCAATCCTTTGCCCACCTAATATTTTCCCATCTAGTTCTTAGAATTTTTTTTTAATCTAAATATGGAACTTTTCTTTAATCTCTACTAAATGGCATCTGCTATTCAAGACCATTCTGAACCACAAGTCTATTAGCTAATATAAACTATCTCTTTTAGACTTATATGGTCCCAAAATATAATCTAGGAGTTGTCCATACAAGTAGTTGTTTAAATATTCTTTCTTTGACCTACCAAGTTATTTCATGTATACATGTTTGCTCTGCCACTAGGGCCCCTAATTTCCTGCCTTTCTCTCTCATTGCTCACTCACTGAGCTCTGCAGGCAATCAGCACTCAAAAAAAATAAATAAATAAATAAAAAAGACAAACTACCCATAACTAACTTGTTCTAATTGCACTTAAATCCAAGCCATCCTCAACAGATGTAGTGTTCTCTTTTTCTCCTCTCTCTCTTTCTCTCTGTCTCTTTTTCTCAGTAAAGACCTTTGGAAAGGAAGATTCCACTGCCTCCCACAGTCACCCATTTCCAGAGTCCAACATCTGGAGGTTAGGGAGAAAAGAGTGGGGAGGATGATGTATTGGCAGATTAATTGAGGTGGAAAGGATTTATTCTTGGTCTTTTTTACCAGTCTTATTTGAGGTGAGTGGGTGGAGAGAGAAGTGGGAGTGGGGAGAATCTTACCATCCAGCAGAGATGGCCATTTTGAAAACCAGTGTAGAAAGTGAAGGGGGGACCAGTCCCAACAGACGTCAGTGTCTGGGCCCAATTAAGAATTCATTTGGATGAACTCAAAGATATAAAGGGAGGGATCTGAGTTTTCTTTGCTCTAATCAGACATGGCTAAATTCTGGATTTAGTTTATTTTCATCTTGATCTACTTTATTATTGTTTTAAATTACAGAAATAATATGTTTTTTTTAAGGTCAAATCACTCGGAATTGTGTAAAAAATGTTAATAGTCCCCACTTCCCTTTTCTAGTCCAAACTCTGAAAGTAGTAACTTCTGTTTCTTTCCATACTTATTTCTATGTATCTATGCACAATACAAATAAGCCTGCTATGGATTTAAAACAGTAGCTTATAGCAGGCCGGATCATAAAATACATTCTACCCTCCCACCTTTCCTTTTCTCCCATCCCGTTATAGTTATCTTTCCAGGGCACTATAAATGACTTTTATTCTTTCTTTATAATCAGTACTATAGATGTTGCATAATTTGCTCAACTGTTTCTCTATTTGTAGACACACAGGTTGTTTCTGGTTAGTTTTGTTCCAACCAGAAAGTCTGCAATAAGCATGCTGAACAAATGCCTTTATCTACTGCTGCTTTTATCTCTTTTGGATAGATTTCCCAAAGTGGGAATAGGTTTTACCTGGTGGCATGTTTTACAATCATTTTTGCTGGTTAATGCTACAGTAAACAATGTTCTTGTCTTCTCTCCCTTAAACCAACTGTCTAAGCCATTATTCTATTTTGTTCCTGCAGTGGCTGATTTCCCAAAGTGCCCATTTGGCTGAAGAAAAATCTAGGACAATGCACCTGTTCTTTGTTTGGATGGGAGTATGGGGTGGATTATTTATATGGATCCAGTCTTGAGATTGTCCAATGGGTATTGGTGAGTGTGTGTGCAAATGTGTGTGTCCATGTGTGTTTTAAATGACTTGGTTGAAATACAAGGACTAACCTTATCTAAATATTGCTCCATGTTAAATAAACAGGTTTCAATATCAAGGTATTTATGGTAGAGAAAGCACTGGATTTAGTTAGAAAACCTGAATTTTCTGGTTTCTCTACCTACTGGCTATATTCTCTTAGAATTGATGTCTTCATAAGTAAAATGGGCACAATTGCAATGCTTATCTTGCAGCTGGTGAGAAATAAAAGAGAGATGACATTGTAAGTCAGCCTTCCACATTTGTTTTAAATTCATTTAATGGAAGCAAAATACTCCAGAGGAAGGTGCTGTTCTTTATAAACAAACAAACAAACAAAAGCAAATGCATAAAGTCAGATAAACTTTATCCTGGGAGGATTTTCCAGAAACCCAGGAGGAAAATTCCAATGGCACCCAGGGGGTACAGAGGGCCTGACCAGGTCGAGTAGAAGGAACCAGAGTCTTCAGATCAGATGTGTCTTTCAAAATAACCACACACAAAAGGCCACTCAAACATTTTGTGTACTTATCCATCTGTCACCTGCCTAGCCAGGATAATCTTCTTTTGGAGAGCTCATTAGTCTTGGCAATGGGTCTAAAGATTATTCCTGATAGACTGAGGCTGTTTGCTGCAGTCTTGGGCTGAGGAGCCCTTCAGATGTTTTCTCATTTCATTCAAGCATTCAATTCATTTGGTATGCCCAGAGCTGTCCTGGTTTTCAAATGGAAAATCCAGTGTCCCCAATCCTAGGCATATAGGATGGTTGGCCATTGTATATCTTGTTCTTCATCTTTGCGTGGCTAAAACTGTTTAAAGAAAATATGTCATGCCATGAAAGTTGCCCTCCGGTCCCTCACCTCCCTGGGGGTTATTCTTCATTCTTTAACTTTGCTTTTGTTAATGTGCTATGTACTGGAAGGAGAGTCTTTTTTCCCCTCATTAAAAATGAATAACTGCTACTTTTCTCAATTAACAGACAACAAAAAATTAGGATGGCAGTAAGTCCATAATGTGACTTGCCATTTAACTCTCTTGTCATCTGCCTATGCCCTTGTGCTTTTAAAATATATATTAAAATTATATGTCAAATTAAAATTTCATAAGATGTCACAGTATACCAAAAAAGCTGGGTCTTCCCATAGGATGCCGCAGAGTAGAACTGAAGGCTATTTCCAAAGAGATTCCCCTGATGGAATGTTAAATAAATAGAGACCCTTCAAAATTATACAGAGGGGGATTATATGTCTTAGTTTCCCCAGGTAACCTTTGGTAAGTCAGTGTCCTAGGATCCTGTCTAGTTAGTATCCACTCTTACTATCAAAAGTTTTCTAGTTTGGGTCAATTACATTTTTTCCTTAGTTATGGAGAATCTGATTTTTTATTTTCGTTTTTTTAACTTGTGCTAACATTTGCTAGTTACATGCAGGCAGAGGTTTGATCACTCTCTATGTGTTTTTCTCATTTGACCCTGAAGACTATACATAGGTGCTATTAGAGATAATGAACCTGAGTTCCAGAAAGTTTAAGTGATTTGCTTACGTTCAAAAGTTACTAAGTGGCAGAATCAGGAGTAGACCCCCAGGTCTGCACACTCCAGCGCTCGTGCCCTTAGCTAATACAATCTTGTCTTCATTCTTCCATGTTAGCAAGTGGTCAGAGGTGTTGGACTTGGGTGCCAGCTGCCTGAAATCCTCAAGAATTCCAAGGAAGCAGATGTAACCTCAAGGGGCCAGTGGGGCTTCCTTTGGGGGAAGCTGTGTTCCTCGGGTGGAGAAAATGAGGTGTTTGTACTCATCTGAGTATTTAGATGATCCTGAGGGACACCCTGTCCACGCCTCATCACTGCAGCTGCCTGTTTACAGGCATGCTGAACTTTTTTTTTTCTCCCTCCAATTAAAGTATAACGAATCTGCTAAAACCTGGTCCCACATAGCCCTGCCAGTTGGGTTTTTTGGGGTAGATAAAATGAAGAAGTGTGAGTCTAGCAGCCTGCCCTGGGGTGAGAAGAGAAAAGAGCAGATCTGTATGCGTCCTAGCAGCCAGCAGCTCTCCCTCTGCTGTGGCCTGTTCTGGGACTGTGGGCCAAAGGAGCCTTGGAATTGCTTAGACCTGCCTCTGTGCCTTTAGCTGTCCGGGTAAAAACATCACCTCTCTGGAGGCCTGTGCTGGAGCACAAACCCACGTATTGTCTGGCCCCTGGCAGGCTGGTCTGTGGAGGGGACACTCTAAGAGCTCTATTTTAATCTTTTGGAGCTGGGCCAGGGTAGGAATTCAGCTGCCAGCACCAGGCTCCCTACCCCCATGCTCTTGCCCCACCCCCACCCCTCTCCTGGTTTCATTCCTGCTGACCTCCCATCATGAGAGGTGCTGGTGTTCTTTCTTTCTCTCTTTCTCTTTTTTAAACTACCAGGCTCTTTCATGGATTTGACCTCCCAAAGTGCTGCAGACCAGGGCTCCTCAGTGGGCTACATGGGGGTCAGAGCTGGCAAGAGGCCAACCCTTGAATCCTGAGATTTACCTCCAGATGTGTGTGCCTCTGTGCTTGTGTGGACGTGTGTTTGTATTGTGTGTGTGAGGGAGGGAATCTGTGTGTGTTTGTGTCCGTGTGTGTGTGTGTGTATGTGTGTGTATGTGTTTTGTATCTCTATGGCTTTTCTCTCTCCATGAAGAAAACATACGGGCTGGGGAAATTGAGGGGAGTTGAGAATGGAGAAGAATAAAAAAGGTGGTTCAGGTCTGTAGACCTCTTCTTCTCCCTCTTCGAAGACTTCTCCTGACCAGAGTCAGGTCATTTCAATTGTCCCTCCAACTGGGTCTTTTTATTCTTCCCCTAAGCTTGTTGTGTCTGTTTCTTTGGATAAGAGTGAGTCTTGTAGAGGGACTACATCACAGAATGGGCATTGGACTCCTACAATGAACTGAAATTCCAGTCTTAACTCTGCCACTTGCTGGTTGTGTGATGTTGGATATGAAATTCCCCTTCCTGGGCCTCAATTTCCCAATCTAAAAGATATGATTGATCATGCTACCAACTTTCACAGAAAGTGGAAAGCAGAAGATTATATGGCACTCAAAAGATGACCCATAAATTAGCTCCTTTCTGGCCTGCTTTCTTCTCCCAAGAATAAGTCCTCGAGTGGCAGCTGGGCCTGGCTCAGTGAAGAAGCCCCTAAATGGCTAGGAGGGGCTGTGTGCATCTGAAAGGGTGGAAGGGCACAGAGGGTGTGACCCTTTCTTTCTCTCCCACCCGGAATCTCCCATCTTCTCTCACCCCCATCTCTGCCAGTGATGTTCATTTTCCCCTCTGCACTGGCCTCCCAAACTGACTCATTACCTCGACAGGGTAGCAACTTCCAAAACAAAACTTTTTCAACCAAGGAAAATATAACTATGGGGAGGAAAACATTTCAATATCAGGCCTCCTGAGACCCGAGGAAATGTACTGAATGTCAGAGAATGATGCTGTCCTAACTTCACAGGCTCTGCTGAAGGCAGAGGGAGAACAATACCTGGCACTTGGCTCTAGCCAAACCAAAATGGCCCAAGCAAGGTCCACGTCAATGCTCAGGTTGGCCCAAACTTGGAAACATCCGATGTGTGTCCACCATGGTGGCTCAAACAGGCCCCACTATGGGATGATAAACATCCTACTTCAGAAAGGACCAGTGCTGTATTCCATGACAGTCTCTACTCTTCCTTTCCACAACAAATGAAATCCTTATTGCAACCTTGCTGTTGGCAAGGGGGCCTGCTTGCTTCATGCCTAGGTTCTGAGAAAGGGCTAATGGAGCACTTAATAATAGTGCACCCTGCAGTTGTGCAATGCTTTGACCCTTTCTGGGACTCTCCAGGGAAGGGGTCTTATGGTAGCAATCAGACAAGATCTAAAGGGACAGCTGGTGGGTGGTGTTGGTGCCAAATCAGATGCTATGAAATGTCTAAGGGATATTCCAGACCACATCCAGTGTGATTCCACAGTGGTCTGGACAGCCAGGGATTGGAGGACTGAAACATGTGGAATTGTCTTCTGAGAGAGACTGGGATCAGGTGAAGCAGAAGACTGATTGATTTAAATCTTTCCATGATGAAGATCATTTTTTGGACATGGAAGACAATATTGGGAAGGGATGCCCAGCATGGGTTTCTTGAGATTCTTTACAATAGACTCAATGTCACCTTCTGTTCACTTCACACAACCTGGGCTCCCTCCTACCCAGAACAACAACAGCACAAAACATCATCAACATGGAAGTGTTCTGAGAACCCTACTCATCCCTGAGAAGTACTCAATGTGAGCATTTTAAATTCATGGAATTTCAGAGCTGAAAAAGAACTTCCATACTTTAGAGATATCTTCATCTGTAAGTTCAGAGAGGAAGGGTGGTTTACCCATCCCATAGAGATCCTGACCCTGAGCTAGAGCCCTGGCCTGGTGGGAAAGAGTCTATGGAGCTGTGCTGTCCTGTTTGGCTTCATCTGTGGTCATCACCTCTGTATGTAAATGTCCCTTTTGCATGTCTGTCTCTTCAGGGTGTTTCAGAGAGGGCTTCCAGTGGGCTGTTTTTCTCTTTCTTAAAGGACCTAATTCAATGGTGCATGGCACAGGGGAAGGTCAGTAGTGCTCAGCCCCAGTTTTCACTGTACGTAACCTTATCCTTCTTATTTGTAAGATGGAATAAAAGTTCTTGTTCTGATCACTCCCCAGGGCTGTTCATCAAGCTCCAATAGGATGGTGCTATGGGAGTGTTTTATAAACATATAGGAGATTGCAGCTTTCAAATCTTCAATGAGGAAAAAGGCATGTGAAAAACAAAAAACAGTCTTATTGAGCAAAGGGATGAGACTTTTGTAGGTTTTCTGGGTACTTAGATGGGTGATCTGCCTGTCAATCCATGGGGGTGCCCAAACAATATGCAAGATATCATGATGCTCAGATAACTGCTGGCTGTCTGAAACACTGGAAGAAAGGGCAGGTTTCTCCCCAGGGCTTTTGCTTCCTTCTGGGTTCAACCCCCATCATGTACTCTGGAGATGGTGGGTGGGGTTGGTGGGTGGAAACTTTTCAGACAGTCCTAAAGAATGACTTTAGGACTTTAGAGAGTCCCAGACTGGCAAGCATTTGGAAAGGCCTTTGAGTCCATTCTTTATGGAGAAATTAACCTGATTCTAAGTGATCTCTCTGCAGTGTCTGGTAGTCATCAGTTTATCACTTATTTAGCAGGTACTTGTGCCAGGAGCTGTAGATTGTGCTGGGGAAATGATGACTGACAAAATAGGCAGTGGCTTTTGACTTAGAGCCTTTGATCTAGTTTGGTAAACACCCAGTGCCTCACTTCCTCTAATCAGTATCTAACATCAGTCCCTTCTTTGGCAATAACTTAATGCAATGACTGATAGGATAGACCACTACAAGGTGTGAATGCCATAGCTACTTGAATAGGAAATGCATTTTCACAGTCAAAAAATCATTGCAAAGATCTGACTTCCTTAACATTACCATGAACATTGGGCAAGAAATTTTCTTATGAGTTTTTTTTTTCTCCTAACAGTCACTCTAAAAAAAAGATAAAAGTTCTAGCTTTTAATTGGCCTGATTCCTAAGATATTTTTGTGTTATTATTATAGAGAGGAAGGACTTATTTCTTGTTGGCAGGTGGAAATACTGCATACCTTATAGAAAGGGCTAAGCATTCAATTAAGACATACTTCTTACTTAGCAGGTTCAATTCAAAAGTCCTCCTCTTACCCTTTATCCCACCCTGTTCCTCCCCAAATACCTCCCCAGAGTGTTCATAGAGGAAAGGGGATATTAAAGAGCAATGGCATCTGTTTGGTTTGAAAAAGAAGGTAAACTTTTATTGAAAGACAGAATTAGGAAAAGAAAGTAATGGTTTGCTTAGAAAGATGACAATTTACATAGGGAAAACAGCACATTTGGCCAGGACAACAAAACAGCCCTCTGAGGCTGTCAGGAAAGCTGACCACAAACATACTAATGAAGAGCTGAATTTTGTGTGTGTGTGTGTGTGTGTGTGTGTGTGTGTTTGTGTGAGTGTGTGTGCAGGCACACACATGTGCACGTGTTGAAAAGAATTCTGTAAAACAGCCTAAGACAAATATGTGGTCCAAAGTAGCACATTTCCTGTCCTTGGGAATTCAAGAGAACTTGTTCAGGTTCCTGAGATTGAAGTAATCTCTTTGTAGTGTCCTCAAACACAGCAGAAGGGGGAGAAGGAGCTCTGTGGGTGTGGAGAAGGGATAGAGAAATGGAGATAGGACAGTGCATGCAGAATGCACTCAAGATGGTCAAACATGCATGCATTAGAAGAAGAAGTGAGGTTTAGATGGCCAAGCTCCTAGGTGCAACCAGTGAGAGTATTTGCCATTGTAATATGCTGCTGTATCTTCAATACTTGGCAATAACCAATTAGGAAAGAGAAATAACCTAAATGCTATCGATCAGTCAAGAGCCAACCAGTCAGACTTTGCTAATA
The DNA here is from genome assembly GCA_004024805.1 of Geosciurus inauris. Classification (NCBI taxonomy): domain Eukaryota; kingdom Metazoa; phylum Chordata; class Mammalia; order Rodentia; family Sciuridae; genus Geosciurus; species Geosciurus inauris. The sequence goes on from PVHX01002329.1 coordinate 166,189, forward strand.
ATTGTCAAAACAATGCCCTAGATAATAATTCTTCCAAAGTTTAGTGAGAAGATTTTTTAAAGTTCAGGCTGAACAATTTTTGTGTTCATTGAGACATGGAAAAAGCATTAGGTAAGCCAAGGACTGAGAATTCTTTTAGTTTATTATTTGACATTTCTTCACACCAAAGACAAAAGACTTGTAAACTGTCTTCTAAACAGCAAAAAAAAAAAAAATCTTATGAAGCATCAAAAATATTTTTTATGTCTTCACTCAACGTAGATTTTAACAATATCAGGTGAGATATAAACTATATTTAATGCTTTTGAAACAGTCATTCCCTTGGATAGCTAAGATTTTCTTCAGTCAACAATTTTTCTTGAAAATGCAATTAGGCAGGTAGGAAATTATCAAAAATACTTGCCATTAGAAAAATTATCCTGATTCTTGTTAACCCCTGACCTCCTCTTCTTAATGGGCAGGTTGAAGAGGCATGCATTCCACTAGTGCTGTTTTTGATTGAAGGTACTGGCCATTTACAATATCCATTTAAAATGTTCAAATAGTTTCCAAATGTTCATACTACAAAATATTATTGTTTCAAGATTGGAGGTCACATTTAACACATCATACGTGATTTATTTATTTGTATATATACAGAGGTTTAAAACACGCAAAATTATGCAGATAACATACTGAAGTCTAAATTTTAACATAGTTGCATATGCAGCAACCAGATACAATAAATTCTGAACAAATAACAAGCAATAATCAGCCAGATTACTAGGTATACATTAGGCAGGAATCAATTAAGCATTGCCTAATAGAATGTCACTTAAATTATTTTTTCTACAAAACATCTGTGACACACCCTCTCCTCCGCCCACACAATTCTTTTTCCATTATAAACTTCAAATTGACACTTGTGATCACATACCTGGGATATTCCCAAACTCTGGTTTGTCACAAGGCAAAAGGCAACAAAGAAACTCAGAGTGAATTTGCCAGACTTGGCCTTTGTAAATCAGTTACTGGAGGGTGGTTACTGTGAAAGTATATTCAGACTTTCATGCCATCGACTGAAGGAAGAAGAACAAAGAGCATTAACTAATAGCTTCATAACATTTATCACCAAGTTAAATATTGGCTTTTGCTGAAATTAAAGACGTGTACATCTGGAAAGGGAAAACCCTAGGATAATATTTAAAACAACATAACAATAATAAACCTCCTACTTCCACTATCAAATTAGAATATTTTCACAGACCACTTACCCAATCATTAAACAAAACCAACTGTCCTTTCGAATGACCATTTTACAAATTCATTATTAATGGAAATAGAAGAAATAATTGAAAAACAAATATAACTACTGTGCACAGATGTGGCGGAAAAAGCAGAGACCTGAAATACGGCAAAATCAGTGCTTCATAAACAGTCAATGGATTTTTTTCTAAAAATACTTTTTGCTAATGGCAAAGTTCAACACCTCAGAAAAACTCTGAATTAAGATCTTAGAATAAGTTTCCAAGCTGTACAACATAGTTTCAAATACACTACCCTTGTTGTTTTAAGGCCGCATTGAAGTTTAGCTTAACAGTCGTAAGCCATGTGTTTGAACATCTTTATGAGAGGTGACCGGCAAAGAAACAAATTTTTTCCTTGTTCACTCTTCTACCTATGAAGAGATACCGTTGCTCTCCAAATAGCTCCTTTAAACATTTCCTTCAAGATATGACCTTGAGAAAAATCCCAGATTTGTTTCACTGAATCATCTGGAAAAATACTTAGGCTTTATAAAATGACAACATAATACTATGAATTGGTTAAAAGTGTGCTCTTGTTCATCTATAATTACCCTCTTTAATCTGTATATTAGGTTTAATAAACAAATATGCAAAGATGAGCTCTCTCCACTGTGGCTCTGTTGCCTCCAGGGTTGGGAGCTGTAGAATAGTGGCATCCTGCATGTATAAATTTTCCGTAGCCAGTAAATTCTGTGTGCTGTTAACATAACTGGGGAACTCAAATGCACCGCAGACCCCCTGACAGCTTGAATTGATGGTTTTCCAAGAGAAAGCAAGTACATCTTAGGTGAAGGGCAAGGAAAAAGAGGAGGCCAGGAGCTGAGATTTTCTAGCATGCCTCCTTGCCTGATGGGGTTATCTTCCAGGGAAGAGCTCAACCCTCAGCAGGATACACGTTTGTGTGGCACCAGAACAATGAATGAGAGGCCAGTCCTCTTTTCCACTTGTCTGGCATGATCTCTTGGCAAGGATGGGGTAGGTGTTTGCCAGGTGGCTCCCAGACAAGGTCTCTTTAGGGGAATACAACAAGGCTTCAGTCATTGCTTTTCATGAAGTGCTTTGGGATCCTTCAGGAAAGGGGACTGGAGGAATATTATTACGAACTGGCTTCAATTTTCAAACCAAATGGAACCATTTTCTCCAGTGTAATTATTGCTTCGAGCGTTAGGGAATGTTCTTAAAATGGAATGGATCTCATCTTTAAGTACCCACTTCTTAAAATACTCATTCCCTGGGGTGAAAGTTTTTAATTACTGTCTACCAGGTACCCTTACCAATTAAGAGACTGTGATAGCCTTGTAAATGGGTGTCCAGCACATATACCCAGGACTTGTATTTTCTGGGTTCTCCTCCCTCACAAATAGACATCAGGGGTGCAATCAAAGATGTCTAGCAGAACATGCACTATGTCTGTCTGGCTGAGGAGACAGGCTCTTGCTTCTTCAAATCTTCGAGGAGATGTATGCTGAATGTATGGCTGCATTCTTAGATCAGATTGCGAGCCCCTTGCAGCCTGGGGATGTGTTTCACCCTTGATTCTTTGGTTCTTTATGGGACTTGAGAGGGAAAGAGATGTGGGAGGCCTTGGTCAAGATCTTTAAAGATTTTTACGAATGATGGGAGCTGGATAACACAGTGGAGAGTAAATCACATTAGAAAATTGCTGGAAAAGAAGACCCAGGGTAGGAAAGTTTCCTCCAAAGCCTCTCAGATTGGATTTGACAAGAATAAAAGGTCAAGTCTATCATATCTGAAACAAAACAAATAAACCAATAAAATAAAATAAAAATTCCCTAGACACTGTCAAATCTCTATAATTAATGTGAATGAATATAAATCTGTGAATTAAAGAACACACTTTTTTTCTCACAATACATTAATTTTTAAACTGAGTTCACAAGAGTTACAAAGTGGAGTGCTGGGGTGAGCTACCTGAACAAATAGCTAATTCTTGAGGATATAAGATATCCACTTTTTGTGAGAATATTGCTAGAAAAATGCACTTTCAAGTGGATCAAGTATGCTCATTAAAATATGTGCATTATTCATTCCTCTTTTTCTTGTGAAAAATGAAAATATGACTGTGTCCCCAGTATAAGTTAGTGGGTTTGAAATTGATGCAGTTTGGGTCCAGTAAGCCAGAACTTGCTGACCAAATGAGGGGTCAGAAGGGTGGGTCAGTCTGTCTCAGCTGCTTGTTGAATGAATGCCTCCCACCTGATTCACAGTCACAAACTTCCTCCCATGTCGGCAGAAAGGTCTGGATCAGAGAGTTGTTTGGCTTCTCAGATTTTGACAACTCCAGCATCTCATCTCAAGGACTGATTTAACATAAACAATCTGTCTTCTAATTAGAATAAGTAGAAACTGAATGTGGATAACTCTGCCATTCCTATTATTAACTAGGAGTCATAATGTGAAATTTCTCCCAAATTTGCTTTTTAGTTAGTGAACTTAACTTAGATATCTTTTACATGAAGTTTTGCATTTCCCAGCAACAAGGAACGGTACGATGTTGGAAACTTGTTAGCTAAAAGTTGAGCAATGGACTTGCATTGGAATTGGAAGTAGAGTTTTGCACAATAGGTAAGTAGCTTGTAGATGCAATCAAGAGTTGACTAGGTATATATCAATTCCCATTGGGACAGCCTGCTATAAAGGATGTGGTTCTTGTTTCTAATGTTAACTCTAAGACTGTACTGGCTCTGAGACCTTGAGCAAATCACTTAACCTCTCTGGTCTTTAATTGCCCTATCTGTAAACCCAAGGATTTGGACAAATTTTATGGCCTTTCTGTTTTTTTTGTTTTGTTTTTTTTTTAATATTTATTTATTTATTTTTTAGTTTTAGGTGGACAGAATATCTTTGTTTTTATGTGGTGCTGAGGATCGAACCCAGTGCCTCACGCGTGCTAGGCAAGCACACTACCACTGCGCCACAATCCCAGCCCCGCCTTTCTGGTTTTAACCCTTACTCCTCTGTATACATATCATTCACATAGAAGAAAACTATATTTTAAAACACTCCCAGGCATGGAAAAGGAACTGTAGTGATTCTGATTAAGATTTTTTTTTGGTGGTGGTGGTGGGGGGTTCACTGAGTGTAAATTCTCTTAAAAAAATAAAGACTGAGTTCTGGGCTTTAGTTTTCTAATGACCATAGGCCATGGGCCAAATATGTGTCTTTCCAGCAGGGTAATCATTTATGTTTAAATTAAATGTTTTAAAAATGGAAGGGATCAAAATAACATTGTGAACAGGGGGCTTTGTATGAATTCCCATGAGCAGAAATGGTAGGACTGTGAGGACAGGGATGGGACCATAAAGATGGGATGGGACCATAAAGTAATATTTAACCAAAATGCCTGTGAAGCAGAAAAGAGTCATTTAGAATATCAGTGAACTGAAGGGGTCTTGGTTCAAGAGATGAAACACTCATGCCCTTTCTGAATATTCAGTGGGATTTCTTTGTGTTTTGGGTTGCTTATTTGTGAGGAATTCAGGTAGGAGACAATGAGTGGGATTTCCAGGTGTTTTTGAGCATATTCTTGGAATAAACCACTGGCAGGGGCTTCTGAAGAAAGATTTTCCCTGTGGCCAATGGACCAGACGGTCTTAGGGCAAAATTGACATTAAGTAGATTTGAAAGAGGAAGGCAGCCACTCCCAGCCCTGGTCACTCAGTCCCTTGATATGTAAGGTGGGCCTAGAGATACATTCAAGGGCTTGTGAGGAGCCCATCACTGCCTGGCCACATCTGCAGGGAACTTCCTTACTTAAAGATGACCTCACCACTTCATAATCCTGAGCAAATCCACCACAATTTTGAGAGACATGACCCTCATGGACTTATTTTACAATTGTAAAGAACATACATTTTTGCTCATGTTCCTCTCCTCGTGGTCTTGTCTACAATTCAGGTTTTCACTTAACTCAGCCATTTCCTTGCAACCTGGAACAATTTATGGCTCATTTTCAGGTAAAAATGGGAGCTGGGTATGCAGGAAGGACTGCCTCCTATCCTATTCTGTCTTTGCAAGTATCCTCTACTTTAGTTTCTGATGGTCTCCACATAGCACTAAAAGACAAAGAGGTCTGCCAAGGCCTACTTAATCAGGTAAATGCTGATGATAAACGCGATTTGGTGAGTTCTGAGAACCCTGCACTTTGGCATGGCCTGGCTTAGCTGACAGGGAACTCAGCTCAAGTCCACTTGATACCATGCTCTGAAGACACAACCCAGGTCTCTTTTCCTTAAACCATTCTAAAGGTTTGGATAGGAGGGGAAAACTATGCCAATCTTATTTCCAGCTGTAGAACTCCTCATTAATCACAGATTCATGAAAGAGTCCTAAACCCTGGGGTCAGGTTACACAGCCAGCTGCAAAACTGAGGGTGTGTCTTCGGGCTGGCCTACCTCAGGCACAGATGCAACTAATGGAGTGGCATGTTTGAATCACTGCATCTCAGACTCCATGTTCACATAAAAGCTTCTCGACGCCCTTTCTAGGTTGAACCCGGAATA